>JAINUG010000091.1:3445000-3625000 GCA_029706075.1 Aldrovandia affinis | reverse complement strand
TGACATCGTGAGTCACAGCAGTTCCCAAACTCTGTCCTTGGGGCCCACTGTGTACGCTTGTCTCCCTTTCAAACGTAACTTCCGCCTCTGAGTAGTAATGAGCTGTAAACGCTCCCAGACACTCTTAGATGATTTACCCTCCATTGTCACTGTGATTTTTAAAATGTTTTTGAGATATGAGATATTGTGATAATGACAACAGAGGAATCTTCCAGTCATATCGTTCACTTCTAAAAGATCGTTTATTCATCAGAATAATTTCACACATGCTCTAAACTGGGGGAAGGGGTTACAGCACAGATATCTCTAAAGTCTTTTCAACACAATCGACGACACAAATACAGGACATGGATTCACATATTAATTCAACTTACTCGTGACTGCTATGTGCTGTGTGTGTGTTGTTGATCGTGTTCCCTGTTCCCTGTTCCCTGTTCCTGTGAGCTGCAGTGCCAAGACAAACTCCACCAACTCTGTTGTGGGGCATTAAAAGCACTTTGACTTTTACACTCAACATGAGACAGGAAACAACACCAAAGTGAGGGCAGTGTACATTTACCTTTCCCAAAAATATCTGCCTAAAAATGTACATGTGGTGTGTATATCAAAAGAAACCATGTAGTGATTGTACACACCTATTAAAACTTAATAAACATCAGAATATACTTGGCCTTCAGTCTCTGGATCTAAGTTCAAGTGTGATGGTTTAATTGAGATTTATTACACATTAGTTTCTGATAGGGTGTATTCTAGAGAGCAAGCAGATATGAAATGTCAAAAGCTCTAGTGAAATGTGTAAATATTCACAAAACACACTGTGATGCATTTGTGAAGAATATAATCTGCATGTGAGAAATAAAAAATATTATGCTTCAAAATGCAAAAACAAAAGTCAGTTACGTCTTTAGGCAGGGGGGCAAAATATTTGCAGGGATAAAACGTGATCAAATAATTTTTTTCTGGATTCATGCAGATCCACAAACGTCCTTGTTTCGTATACATGTCCAATCTTAATCTACCTACGCTGTCCAGACACATTTGGCCATCATTATCTACATCTCAACGCCAATAAAAACCGCTGGCCACAAAGCTCTGCTCGACCTGCACTTCCCTGGTTCACCACAAGGGAGCAGTCACAAGCTGATCAACGATTTAGTCAAATAAATATGCAATCTTCTCCTTCTGTCTGATCAGAGCGCTGAAACAGCACATCGTCTGGAAACAGTAAAAACTATGAAAATTAACATGAATAGTTTCAAATACTTCATTTTTGTCTTTGTCAATCTAAACCCCCTCCAAACTGAATCAGTAGAGGATTGTAGAACGTAATAAATTGGATCTTCCTCTATTCCTTAAAAACAAACACAGCATTTCATAAATGAACTGCACTCAATACGTTTTAAATAAAGACGAGGCTTAGAACCTTCAACGGTCAGCAGACTCCTTTATAAAAAACAGGCTGTGCCCTTATCTAGGAATTCAAAACAGGTGCATAGATCAAAAGACTATCATAAACTATATTTATAAAATATCTGCTTTTTTTTTTTTCTTTTTATGAAGAGGCCAAAAAGTGTCAAACCTTTCAGCAGACTACTGTGGAAAAAGGAACAGACAGAGTTCGTCATTCCAGGTCTGTGAAGCTAGTGCTGCATTTAAGCATTGCCATTTCCACATATTAGCATCTTAGGTGGAAACATCTCAGCAGATTGTTGTGGCACAGGTACACAGAGTTCTCAACACCTTCTGAACCACCTCTCCTCATCTGAGAAAAAAACTCAACGTGCAAACATGCTGTTATCCACTTTTGTTTAACCCTACAGAGGATCGCAGTCTCCATTAAGAGAGGTTATTAGCAGTGTTGGACACTAACAAAGTACATTTACTTTACTTTGACTTACCACTGTACCTGTGCTTACACAGTGCCTGTGTTTTACTTTTATTTTTACTTTCACTCCCCTACATTTCAAAGGCAAACAGGGTTAAATGTAGGACTTTTACTTTTACTGGAGTAATATTTTATCAGGGTATCTGTACTTCTACTCAAGTAAAGGGTTTGTGTACTTCGTCCACCACTGGTGTTATTAGCATTCGCATTCCATTAGCATTACGTCAGCGCATTCAAGACAACGCAGCCCATCCTTCTCAGCTAAAGCGTATACAACCAGTCAACAGCAGCCAATCGAAGGAAATGTGAAATTGGGGGGGGGGTGGGTGGAGCTGAAACGCCTGACAGAAAGACTCCAGTCCGGGGTTCGATTCCACCGGCTGTGCCAGAGTCGGCTCTGGCCGAGAGTGCCACTAGGGGGCAGCAATTGGCTGTCTGCCCCAGTGAGGGGGAAGGGGGAAGCCGATATGAGCTCACTGCGTATAGGAGTGGCTCTGTGTACCGGAATTACAGTCGACGGCTTGGCGAGTGCCGGCTCGGAGGAGGCGGTACATCACCTTTGTCACTGCCGGTCTCAGGGCTACAGCAGCGAGCTCACAATACGAGGGGGGGATTGACATGAAAAAGAGAGGGTGTAATTGGCTACTAAATTGGGATAAAAACGGGATAAAAACAGAAACAAATTCTTCGAAAGAGTCCCACCAGAGCGAGGAGCTCTGAGGCTCAGAAGATCTTGAAGCCCTTGAGCAGGGTGAGTGTGGGGGCGCGGCGTTTGCTCTGCGCGCGCGAGGCCTTCACCGTGACCAGCTTGGCGGTGGCGGGCGGCGGCAGCTCCTTGAAGCAGGGTGCGAGGAGGGCGGCGGTGGCCAGCCGGTCCTCGCTGATGAAGAGCGGCCGCACGGGCAGCGCCCGCTCGGCCTCGCGGCGCGCCTCACGCACCGCCTCGTGGAACACACGCTGCACCGCGCCGAACTCCAGGCACGCAGACACCTCGAAGAACGGGCACCTGTACCGCAACGCCAGCGACGCCCCGTCCGACTGGCTCACCTGTCTGAGGAGGAGAGAGAACACCTGTCTGAGGAGGAGAGAGAACACCTGTCTGAGGAGGAGAGAGAACACCTGTCTGAGGAGGAGAGAGAACACCTGTCTGAGGAGGGGGGAGACACACCTGTCTGAGGAGGGGAGAGGAGGACACCTGTCTGAGGAGGAGAGAGACACCTGTCTGAGGAGGAGGAGAACACCTGTCTGAGGAGGGGGGGACAGAGAGAGAGAACACACCTGTCTGAGGAGGAGAGAGGAGGACACCTGTCTGAGGAGGGACACAGAGAGGACCTGTCTGAGGAGGGGAGAGAACACCTGGACACAGAGAGGAGGGGGGAACACCTGTCTGAGGAGGGGAACAACTGTCTGAGGAGGGGGGGGGGACACCTGTCTGAGGAGGGGGAGAACACCTGTCTGAGGAGGAGGGACACCTGTCTGAGGAGGGGGGACACCTGTCTGAGGAGGGGAGAGAACACCTGTCTGAGGAGGGGGACACCTGTCTGAGGAGGGGGACACCTGTCTGAGGAGGGGAGAACACCTGTCTGAGGAGAGGGGGGGACACCTGTCTGAGGAGGGGGAGAACACCTGTCTGAGGAGGGGGGACACCTGTCTGAGGTCTGAGTCTGAGGAGGGGGGACACCTGTCTGAGGAGGGGACACCTGTCTGAGGAGGGGGAGGACACCTGTCTGAGGAGGGGGGAGAACACCTGTCTGAGGAGGGGGGGGGACACCTGTCTGAGGAGGGGGGGGGACACCTGTCTGAGGAGGGGGGGGGACACCTGTCTGAGGAGGGGGGAGGACACCTGTCTGAGGAGGGGGAGAACACCTGTCTGAGGAGGGGGACACAGTCTGAGGGGGGAGACACCTGTCTGAGGAGGAGGAGAACACCTGTCTGAGGAGGGGGACACCTGTCTGAGGAGGGGGGGAGAACACCTGTCTGAGGAGGGGGGGCGACACCTGTCTGAGGAGGGGGGGCACAGAGAGGGTGCAGCTCCAAAACACATCCCACTCTACTCCCAAGGGTTTCAACCAGGACTATGCAAGCTAAGTGTGGAATTTAGCGTTGGGTGCACATGCTGTTTTTATCCGTACTTATTCTCACACAACAGCTGTGCTACACAGACATGTATTGAGGGGGGAAAGAAAAATTGTGCTTTTTGATGTCTGATGGTTATTTGTCTAAAACTATAAAAACGAAATACTGTAGAAAAAGCCTTAATATATGTAAAGATTATTAATTGTAATGCAGAGGGTTAGGGCCCCTTGCAGAGGGTTAGGTTAGGGGGCAATTCCGGTCCTGGGGGGCCGGTGTGTGTGTGTGCAGGTTTTTGTTTCTACCAATTACCCCTTGTGGCTCAATTGGATAATTAGTTGGATACGCCAATGCTGGTTCACTTGTAGATTAGACCACAGTAACATGTTTCATATGGGAACACAAGAACAGTCTTCAGCTGCCACTCATGGACTTATCAAGAAATTTTGCTAAAATGCAAGATCATGTAAATGATTGGGGATAATTAAATCATTAAGAGCAGAAGTTGGCATGAAATCCAGAAACCGATATGGCCCTCCTTGCCCACTCCTGGTTTAAAGCAATACCACGACCATCGAGAAAGCCCAACCCCATGGAGGGTGTTAAAACTGGCATCAGACCACACACCATATTATCAGCAACACGACACACAATTTACTGCCCACTAATGCACTGCCATGGCTACGGTCCCAATGCAGAGGTTTGATCTTATAAACACACGTTCTAAATGTATATTGAATCATGCAATCGTCTCTGCGTGCTCCCTTTGTGTAAACTCTGTTCCGCGGTGCATCTGCAGTGTTTATCTTGTGTGTACACATTATACCGACGCTGTGTGTCCAGATGGAGGGAGAGCAGGGGGTCTGAACGTCAAACAGCCCATATTCTAAAATAGGAGCAGTCCTGAGTCCAGACACTTTTACTACGGCAATTAAAACTCCCTAAGGGTTATTTTGCGATATAATTCATAAATTAATTATTCCGCGCACAATAGAAGGAGTGTGCAACAGGGAATGGCATTAACCCAATCTTTTTATCTCCTTAAGTTCTCCCTTTTAGTCAAAGTAAGTCTCAAGTCTCAAGTAAAGTCCCAAGTCACCGTGTTCAGCTCAAGTCAAGTCACAAGTCCCCAAATTTCAGGTGTCAAGTCCTCAAGTCACATTCAAAACAAGTCTCTCTCTCTAGTCATCCAGCTCCAAGTTCAAGTCTAGTCCTCAAGTAATAGACATGCAAGTCCAAGTCAGGTCTCAAGTACTTTTATTTTTTTCAAGTCAAGTCTAAAGTCATCAAAATTGTGACTGGGGTCCACAGCTCTGCTTGTAGTCATAATATGGAACGGCTCCTTGTGTTTGTTGGCCTGTTGCTGCAGCGTCCTCCACATGTTCAGGAGATCGCACTATCACTCCGTAATAACATGCAGCCAGCCCCCGCTTCTCCTCCCTCCACAGTTCACCATCTGAGCTGCGCTGTCACTCTTCTGGAGGACCTACACTACTTCTGTGGTCGGCACCAGAAGATACACGCCATTTAGCAGACCCTTTTATCCAAAGCGACTTACAGTAGTGAATGCATACATTTTTCAGTACATGTGGCCCCAATGGGAATCAAACCCACAACCTAAGCATTGTCAACGCCATGCTCTACCTACTGAGCCACACAGAACCACGCTCTACCTACTGAGCCACACAGAACCACGCTCTACCTACTGAGCCACAGAGAACCACGCTCTACCTACTGAGACACACAGAACCACGCTCAACCTACTGAGCCACACAGAACCACGCTCTACCTACTGAGCCACACAGAACCACACTCTACCTACTGAGACACACAGAACCACGCTCTACCTACTGAGCCACACAGAACCACGCTCTACCTACTGAGCCACACAGAACCATGCTCTACCTACTGAGACACACAGAACCACGCTCTACCTACAGACACAGAACCACGCTCTATCTGCTGAGCCACACAGAACCACGTCTGAGCCTATGGTCTGTGGGGAAAAGCCCGTCTGATTCACTGGTTGAATTCACGTTTGCATTCTCAGGGAACTCTCACCTGTATCTCTCCATGTCCAGCTTGTTCCCCACGAGGACGATGGCGGTTTTGGGCTGCAGCCCCTTGGCGTGGGCGGTCACGGCGCTCAGGTACCGCTGGCACCCCTCGAAGCTCTGCCGGCTGTCCACGCTGTACACCACCAGGAAGGCGCTGGCCCAGCTCAAGTAGCGTTCGCAGTTCACCGGCCCGTCCTGGAGTCACGGAGCAAAGAAAACAGCCATGCTGAATTATATTTTTATTTAACCTTTATTTAACCAGACAAGCCATTAAGAACAAATTCT
The DNA here is from genome assembly GCA_029706075.1 of Aldrovandia affinis. NCBI lineage: Eukaryota > Metazoa > Chordata > Actinopteri > Notacanthiformes > Halosauridae > Aldrovandia > Aldrovandia affinis. Next base: position 3,618,700 of record JAINUG010000091.1, on the reverse strand, counting down.
TCTGCTGAAGTCCAATGCCAGACCAAGGGGCAGATGTGTCAGAGCGCACAGCAGAGTGACATCAGCCCCTGGAGTCAGGAGACGGGCTCTGTTCATTCCCTGTGAAAAGATGAGTCTTTGGGCTTCCCGGGTGGTCTAGCGGTTACATACCAGAGTTACGGTGATGGCTTAGCAGGCCCCGGCTCGGAGGAGGCGGTGCTCCGCCGCATTTCACTGCCGGTCTCAGGACTACGCAGCAAACTCGTAAAATATATGAGGGAATGGCATAACTAATGTGAAAAGGAGCGTATAATTGGATACACACTTTTTTTTTTGAGAAACCAGCAGAAAAAGAGAATGTGAAAGATGAAAGAAAGAAAAAGAAAAGATGGGTCTTTTGTGCAATTAACTAATTTACCTCTGTTTGTGACATTATGCAGATGTCTGATTGCAAAAGGTTTTAGGTCTGATCACTGCACCCTGTTCACACAGCATGAGCTCCAGAAACAGCCCCAGTATCGAACACCCAGCGCTTCATGTGTCTCACAAAATTCCTGAGGTGTACACTGGAATTTAGCAGAACGCAGAAATATAGAACAGATGTTTTAAACCAGGTGTGTCCAATCTTACCCAGAACGAGCTGGTGTGGGGCGCAGGCTTCTGCTCTATCCCAGCACTGACACCCCTGGGTCAGCTAACGACGGTCTTCATTGAAGACGATGGCTAGTTCATTAGATGAATCAGCTGCACCCACACCCTTTCCGGATAAGATTGGACACCTCTGGTTTAAGGTACTCTGGTCCTGGTGAGCCACAGGGTCTATTGCAGGGGTGTTCATATCCAGGCCTCGAGGGCCGCAGTGTCTGCAGGTATTTGCTCCAACCATGCACTACACCACCTGATTTCACTAATTAGCTCACTTCCTGGACCAAGGAGGTAAAGTAATTATTCTAAATCAGGTGGTGTAGTGCGTGGTTGGAGCAAATACCTGCAGACACTGCGGCCCTCGAGACCTGGATTTGAACACCCCTGGTCTACTGGCTGTCATTGTTGCTCAGCACTGGGAACTCAAAGCAGCTGATTACAGTTAACTCACCTCACCTGGTCTCTTGGGTCTGAATTGGTTGCTGATTTTAAAGTGAAATCAAAGACCAGCACCACTCTATGGCCCTCTCCAGGGCCCTGTTCTCATAGAGCTGGCAAACGTTAACACATTTTGGGAGTTGACTTGAACAGGCACGAAGCCTGTAACTGTCAAACAATAAAATCAATGCAATGAATCCTTTTATATTATTTATTTTTCTTAGATAATGATGGTATGGGGGATTTTTTTTGTTGTTGTTGAGTTGCTGGCTTCTAAGTGCTTGTCAGTCGGTTGCGGGAATCTTAAGAACGAGTTGAACATCTGCAGTGAGTTGGGAGAGAGACAGGCCGCAAACAGCGATGAAAACCGAGGAACAGGAAGCTCATTGTGTCCCTACCGGAGACGCGACTCCTCTCCTGGTGACGAGAGATCGCCATAACAAACAACCACTTTTTTCAGACAAGTGCTGAGATGTTCTCTTTGAATCTTTCACTCGCCTTAATCTACCTTTACAGAACAAACCAACAGCAATTATTTAACTCTTATATAAGGCTTAAACTTCACAAAGTCCAACAGAGGGTGAGTAAAAGACATTTGTTGGTGAACATTTCAATTTGTAAATATCCTTTCGACTTTGAAATGTTCACCAATAAATTCTAGTTCAAATTCTAAGTTTAAGCATTTTATAAGAGTTAAATTATTCATATAAATACTTAAATATAAATATAAGTAGTTGGCCTATATATAGTAGATATACTGATATAAATATACCCACCTGGTCGGCTGTGTCCATCAGTTTCACGACAACCGGCTGTTGGTCCACAATCTCTTCCGACGTGTAGGTGTCTTCTAAAAATACAGTTTTATTGTTTAATAAATGCCAGTGTATTTAAATAGAGCGTTTCATTGTAATAATCTGTCCTACGCTGTCATCGACCTGTCATCGTTTGAATAACAGCTCGCGAGTGGACCTGCGGCCTCATTTATATCTGTTAAAATCTTTGCACCCCTGGTCCGTGACAGCGCAACCCGCACGGTGAACAGGCGGCCTTTCAGGCGCTGGCCACGTGTCCTACCGCATCATTCTGGACACGCCGCAAAACACAGACGGTCTTGTCACTGTTCCGCGGTGAGCTCGCGTGCAGCATTTGATGAAGACCCCCCTGTTCCCTGTTCCCTGTTACTGGGGCCACGATGCTGGACTTCACTTTCCCACAACAGGAGGCTGTTCTGCTAGGTCATCGCTGCACATAATTTGTTTTACACACAGGAACTTTGAGGAAGAATTGACCCTCCATCTGTCAAAAACATTTGAGGTCAAGCCACCTCAAAATATATTATAAAACGCTTATTGTTCTGTGATGGTTGTGTACAAACTGCATTATACAGCCGAGACCGCTTTAAAAGGGCGAACATTTGTGTCAAACTGCAGGAGTTACCCACTGCCAAAATCAAAGCCAAATGGTACATTGTGTACGCTGTTGCTTATGCTAGATGATGCTGTGGGGGAAAACTTATTCAGTGTATAAAAAAGTCAAAGACATAATTAATGTAAAACTGATAAAAAAAATTGGTTAAAAAATGGAAATTATATTGTCTATTACTTCATTATTAACATTGCCTAACCCCAAAGCTACACCGATCTCTTGCTTTAATCACGAATCGGAAGAAAATATTTGTATGATTGTTCTTACCATGTATTAATGCACACCGTGTAAGTCGCTCTGGATAAGAGCGTCTGCTAAATGCCTCAAATGTGAATGTGAAACAACTCCAAAAAAGCAAATGTATAAATATACCAAATTCATACAATATTTAGCAGGATAATGCGTGTCTATGCAGCGCAAGAGTGGCGTCTCGGTGCAAGGCGGAAACTTACCCAGATTAGGGTCGTATTCGCTGATAAAGCGCTTCGTGAGAAACTTCACTGTCAGGGCTGCGGGCGAGAGGCGCTTCCTGGTCAGGTCCAGAACACGCATGATTCTTATCACACAACTTCAGATGCACGGGACGTTAACGGAACGTACAGAAGTGTTAAACGTAAACACTGCTTCAGTTTATCGCTTGATCGTCTTTCAAAGTTTTTTTTAACCGTTTCATAGTTTGAATTCCTGTCCAGTCCAAATTATAGTGCAACTCCGTTCTCACGGTAGAAATTTGACTCTACCTACAGTGCTTTACACGCGATCCAGAATTGGTTTTCAATTTTCAGATCTTGTTTTTGGGGAATTTACTGTAGGCTACAGATTTCTGCTAGATAACACATTGAAAGACTAACAAACAAGGGGAGAAAAACTAGAACCTGTAATAAACGAATGAAAATCAGAACAACTAAAACCTTCGACGAAAGTTAATGAAACCCGTATTTAAAAGGGTATCCTACCTGACTTTCCTGATCCAGTAGTCCCTAAAACAGCGATATTGCACTCCGTGTGTCCTCTGTCTGGCGACGGGACAACATTCCAGGTCCGGACTTTCCCAAATTTTGAAGTCATCCTCCGTGATCACAAAAATGCACTGTAACGTGATATAAATTAAATAGCATTATAAAACGCACCTAATAACAGTACCCTACAATATAACAATATAACAGAATAAACACGGAGATAAACCATCGCTTTGGTGAGCGCAAGAATTTGCAGTAAAACGAGGTCCCATTATCGTGGTGCCAGCCTGCGTGTTGTCTGGATAAAACATCTCCGATGGTTTGGTTTTTACCTTCAGATATTCTCCAGTGTGGCGAAAATGTCGAAATTGGAAAAAGTTGTTCTAAAACAATATCGCGTTCGGTGAATGCAGAAATAAATATTTTGATACAGTTTCGTCTTAAGGAGAATAAAGTGCATTGTTATCCCGTTTCCCGCCGAGTCTCTCAGACATGTTCAGAAAGTATGTCCCTTTTGTGGCTTTCCCGTGCTTATCTTATGTTTAAATTAATGAGCATCGTGTCAGATACATCAGAAAAGGTTACAGACACAAGACCGTCCTCTTCGGTGAAATTCAAAAGCCGTATTCCTACGCAGCACGCCTCGCCAAAGCTCGCGCAGACCGAAGGCATAAAAAAGGCTTTTAGGTTTACACAGGAATGTGCACACGTATTTGATTGACTGCCAAATTCCTTGTAGGGAAAACTGCGCAGTTCCTTCTCAATTAAGTCTGCAGAAGTACATGGCATGGTCTGCCATGACAAACATACACCAGGTGGGCTACAACCAAAAGATGACATGCTGCCAACAATACTTGTTATTATGAACACACAGACAGCGCCTCGTGTGTTTGTGTAATTACCGTATCAAGTTCTATAGCTAGAACGCATGTATCCCATTATAGATTAAGAATAATGTTTTTTCCCCCTTGTAGTCTCCATCAGCACAATAAGAATTCCTAATTCCAGAGCTTATCTGCTCCAGCCCCTCAAAACAAAAAATAAAAAGACAATAGTCAACTCTCCATTGAGCGTAAACACATCAACTGGGCCCAGGTAGACCTGAAAGGGTTTCTAACCGAGACAGACATTTTATCTTCAAATCCCATTCATTGGGGGTGTGGAGAAGGCAGGAGTCAAAACATTGAGCTCCAGCAGAAACACGGCAAGCAGGGGCTTGCGGACCCGCGGATAGAGATGTGGATTCAGGGCACGGCATATTTCAGTACCAGTGACATCACCCTCAGGGGCAAAGTGAACCACGCAGAAGAAAAAGGATCCTTTTTAAAAATGTGTTAGATTTTTTCCCATTTTTCTCGCAATCTGGTACACAATTACACCCTCTATTTATTTCAATTTACCCTCCCCTTATAGTGGTTCCACAGTTCTACTATTACGACCTTGGGTCTCTTGAAAGGCACATAACAAATAAAACGTGTTATTATTATTATTGATTCCAGACTGTACCAGCGCTGACTGGCTGCTGGCCCCACAGGGCCGTGATTGGCCATCGTGTCGCTCTGGGAGGGAGGGATTCGGTCAGGGGGATGACCGTGTCTCACCGGGCACCAGCGCCCCCCCCCCCCGGTCAGTTGGGCACCCACAGTCTGCCTGCACAAGCTGCACATGAAGTGACCTCCTCCGCCTCTGTCTGTAGCAGCAGTGTAGTGTAATGGTTAGGGAGCTGGGCTTGTAACTCAGAGGTTGCTGGCTCAATCCGCAGGTGGGGCACTGCCGTTGTACCCTTGAGCTATAGGTACTTAACCTGAATTGCTTCAGTAAAATATCCAGCTGTATAAATGGATTGTAAAGAAATGCAAACTGTGTAAGTCGCTCTGGATAAGAGCGTCTGCTAAATGCCTGTAATGTCATGTAATGTCTGTCTGTGTGAACTCAACTGCTGGACTGCAAATTCAGGGTTCTTGTGTTACATGAGAGTTATTGGAATTGTGACTGTTGTTTGTAAGAGTAGGTTTGTCATTATGTCCTGCTGTGTGTGTCTGGTGGGCTCCACATACATTGGGTTGTACCTCTGTAGCACCCTACTGACCCCCTGGGTTTGGAAGGAGAACACCTGTTGTGAAAGGCTCAGTTGCAGGTAAAAAAGCGTGGGATTCAGGTGTGGGGAGAAGACGCTGACTTGAGGAGAGCAGAAAGGAGAGCATTTGCATGTTTGCGTATGAAGGTGGTTCTATGTGTCTCAGTAGGTAGAGTGTGGTTCTATGTGTCTCAGTAGGTAGAGCGTGGTTCTGTGTGGCTCAGTAGGTAGAGCGTGGTTCTGTGTGGCTCAGTAGGTAGAGCGTGGTTCTGTGTGGCTCAGTAGGTAGAGCATGGCGCTGACAACGCTTAGGTTGTGGGTTCAATTCCCATTGAGGCCACATATACTGAAGAATGTATGCATTCATTACTGTAAGTCGCTTTGGATAAAAGCATCTGCTAAGCGGCATATATTATATGTATTAAGAGAATGCGAACGTGTGGAGATGTTAACCTGGGAGCTGGTGGTTGTCAGATCTGGACCGGGGCAGTTGAGCCTGCAAGTCTCCCTCTTCTGTACCATTGTGATGTTTGTGAGGACCTCCAATAGCATAGCGGTCTAACACCCGTATTGGCTGGTCCTTTACGAGTGTGAGCTGCCTATCACGGTCGCGGTTCAAAACCTGACTGTACCAGGTTAGCCCTGCTGGGGAACACTGATTGGGGGCGGCGTTTGGCTGTCCGCCCCAGGGGGGGGGAGGGGGGAGGGGGGAGCCGGCTCGGGTCCGCCGTGAAGCACATAAGGGAGTCTCCAGAACGTGGGTGGGCAAATTCCATCTCGAAGGAAGCAGAGTTCGCTGCCCTTGGAGAATTAGCTTGCCTTGCAGAGACGAGCGGCAGACTCGTGTGGGGAGGGTAAATAGAAATAAATAGAGGGTATAATTGGCCACTGAATTGGGAGAAAAACTAAAAAAGAAATATGGATTTTTATTTTTTTATTATGATTTTTATTTTGTCTGCCAGTGGACAATAAAAAGACATGCTCATCTACCTCTTTCCTGCTAAACCTATTATTTTATTTTATTTTTTTATGTCAGAGGCCGCTCTAACCTCCATCCTTCTGTCAGAGATTAGAGGGTCCCAAGCAGCCAAATTCTAATTGTCCTCTCCGAGCACGCGGCTGCCGCCAGGAACAAACGGCAGTAAATCATCCTCCCTGAGTCTGCATTGTAGCAGGGACCCATCTGACAGCTAGCCATAATGTATTAGAGTTCTGTCACAAGCCCTGATGCTATCTATAGCCGGGGCTATTCTCACAGCTGCGAGAGAGGCGATACAAACGAAAGTCGAGTGCATCTGTTTTACTGAGAGGGGGACAACGGCTCGCTGCAATGGGAGACGTCTGGGAGAAAGAGGGCACTGCGGTGTGAATCTGTACTCTCGTACGCTCTGCTCTTGGGCTCTGGTAACTCCTCGTGGTGTATCACCTCCCTGGACAGCTGTGTGGATCGGAAAGTCATGCTGGTGACTTGATCAGGGAGCGGCAGTTGAGTTGCGGATCAGAGGAGCAGCAGTTGAGTTGCGGATCAGAGGAGCAGCAGTTGAGTTGCGGATCAGAGGAGCAGCAGTTGAGTTGCGGATCAGAGGAGCTCGATCGCAGAACAACAGGGCTGGATTTTGAGAGATGGAAACCCTGAGGGTGCGAGTGGAGGACAGCGTTTTCACGGTCGACCGGGCTCTGCTGGCGGACAACTGCGAGTACTTCAGAGCGCTCTTCGAGTCGGGGATGAGGGAGTGTCGGCAGGAGGAGATCCACGTGAAGGGGCTGTGCGCCCGCGGGTTTCTGATCGCCCTCGCCGTCCTCCGGGGCGAGCGGCCGATCCTGAGCGGCGAGGAGATCGCCGAGGCCATCGAGTGCGCCGCGTTCCTGCAGGTGGACGCGCTCGCCAGACACCTCGCCAACATCGTCAACTCCGACAACTGCCTGCTCATGTGCCACACGGCGGCCACCTACGGCCTGCGGGAGCTGCACCACAGCGCGGCACTCTTCATCCGCGACATGTACCGCGACCTGGAGGAGGACGCGCGCGGTCTGCCCGGTGACCTCCTGGAGTACGTGGAGTCGCTGGTGCCCAGCGCGTACGTGACGGTCGGCACACACTCCCCGACCATCCGGCTGCTGCAGGACTTCCTGCGCACGGTCTGCTACCTGGACGAGGACGAGCAGGACTGGAAGGTGTTGACCGACCTGCCGATCGAGGCCAGCACCACCATGGCCGGGGTGACGGTGCTGGAGAACAAGCTGTACATCGTGGGAGGGGTGCGGGACGTGACCAACCGGGTCGTGGACTCCTGCTTCTGCTACGACCCGGTGGGCGATGCCTGGAGCACGTTCCCCGGCCCCCAGCAGCTGCGCTACAACTTCTCCCTGGTGGGCCACGGGGGCTGCCTCTACGCCATCGGTGGGGAGTACCAGAGGACCGCCATGTCGTCGGTGGAGCGGTACAGGGTCTCGACCGGCGTCTGGTCCTTCGTGTCCCACCTCCCGCGGCCAGCAGGGGGGGCGGCGAGCGCCCAGGCCATGGGCCGGATATTCGTGTGCCTGTGGAGGCCCATGGGGGCCACCGACATCTACGAGTACGCACCGGGCGAGGACACGTGGGCGCTCACCACCACGCTGGTGCGGCCGCAGAGCTACGGGCACTGCATGGTGGCGCACAGGGACAACCTGTACGTGATGCGCAACGGCCCGTCGGACGACTTCCTGCGGTGCGCCATGGACCGATACAACCTGACGACGGGCCAGTGGACCGCCATGGCCGGCCAGTACGAGAACAGCAAGGGCGCCCTGTTCACGGCGGTGGTGCGGGGTGACTCCGTGTTCACGCTCAACCGCAGGAGGACGCTGGAGTACGGCATCGAGGAGCAGAGGTGGACGCCCAGGAGGGAGATGGGTGGGTTTCCTCGCATCGGGTCCATGTGGGCGTTTTTACTGAGGCTGCCCAAGCGGGTCAAACCGCCGGGGGTCCTGAACGGGAACGAGCCGGATCTACAGAACCGCGTTCATCACCGGAAACCGCCATCTTTACACTGTACCGACTAAACCATTTACACTACAAGTTATGTTAAACCAAAGGGAAAACAGACGTCATGTTGCGGGCTGCGTGATTTTGCACAAGATGAGTTTTGACTGATTGGACGTCTAATGAACTAATAAGACAGATGAGCAAACTAAAAGGATAGCTTGATATTTAATGTGAAAATTAAAGTATGAAACTAAAGTATTCTGTCATATGTTGTATGCATGCGTTTATGACGAAGGCATTAAGTATGTTTATAATATTTGCAATGGTGTCACTCGACAAGCTATTATTGAACTGAAATAGAATGGTGTCAGGTTTGTTTGAGAAACCTTTTCTTCTGCTTGTTTATGTTGCTCGACGCATTTCAGGGTGAACTCTACATTGGCAATGCAATGGATCTCCATAACACTTTTAAAAACTAATATTTACAAGGCCCTTTTTCCTGTTTTGATAACGACACTATTTATAAACCACCATACCCATGAGTCAACAGAAAGGGGAATTTTAGATCGGATCACATTTTGGAGGGCACCAAATTCTGGGAGTTCAGAGATGGGTTAAACAAACACCATTTCACAGCACTGGGGAAAGAGCTGGTAAGTATATCATTTAGATTCTATGCATGCAGATAAGTGGTTGAAATAAAAGTTGGGCTTTTATGAACATTTTTCCATTTCAAAGAAATTACATTTGCGCAAGCCACCTTTTTTCAAGGAAAGAAAGAAACACAAAGAGCTTTGATTCCTTGTAGCTTTGATACTCTTTTGAGAGCCAGATGAGATGACTAGTCAAAATGCAGCACATGGTTTTGATGGAGGTGTGGACGGCTGGCATTGTGAAGTGATTAATCACCCGTATACCTTTTTTTAACTAGCAGCAGCAGTGGAAATTGAAATTGCAAAACCTCTCCACCACAATGCTATTTTCGCTCCCCTTTTCAATGCACTGTGCATGTTGTGGCTTCAGTTCTAAAGAATGAAGCTAATTGTGTACAAGCATTTCCTCTCACTTGTTAAGTATTAAGTCTCTAAAATCCACCCTTATAAGAAGCTTCCTGAGGCCAGGGTCTGTTCTCGTTTGTTGTAGTCGGAAAGAGTACGGCTTAGTCATAATTAAGTGATAAAAGGAAAGCTTTCTCAGCTCGACTCACCCTTTTATGCCTGCTCAGTCCGTCAACAGAAGATAGAGATCTTTAATACCTGCCTCCCGTCCACAACACAGCGGACATCCTTTGTAGTTTTCATAATCGAATAACAAAACTTTATTGTTTGGTTTCCCAGTTCACTTTCAACAAGAAAACCACCTCACCAGAAACATTCTCATAGCTCCCCGGGGGAACATGACAGCAAATTTGCTGGGAAGAAAAACATTTGTTTTATTAGTGGACTGATCTTGGGAGAAGGGAAAATAAAGTACAGTGATTCAACATTCAGAATTAAGGAAAACCACGTCTTATAATTTATCATCATTCTGCATTTTGCCTGGCCTGCGACCTGAATTCTGTCTGATCATAAATCATACATCTGTATTGTTCTCCGAGGCTAATTTCAATACAAAAAGGGTTGTGACCCAGTTTACACTGCAAGATAAAATGACAAATTTTAAATAAACAAAATGTATTGGAAATCATGGTCAGCCATTCACAAACATATATAAATATAACATGTAGTGATATTAATTTAGAAAAAAAAGCTAAGAGTCCTAAGTCATAAGATTAAGAAAAAATTAATAATAAATTGGCATTTACACACCAACTTATAATGAAAAAAATACTACTCTTGCCTCGTGACCGAGATTCAGGACAAAGTTGTGGCCGATAATTTTTCAGCAAAACTGTACACAAATTAGATCATGCTAATTGTCTTTATAAAACACCTGTCCATGACTATTGCTCTCTGGTACACTTACAGTTTAATATATGTGACATCTCTAGATATGTGTGATGTACAGTATAAGTGGCAGAAATCGTCGTAGTTCATTGTCTGGAGGTGGGGCCCACGGTTCTGGTCGTAGAGCGGATGGGAGTCTGGAGGTGGGGCCCCCACGGTTCTGGTCGTAGACCGGACCGGACCGATCTGCTCTGCTCACGCGACGCGGGCCATCAGCTCCTCCAGGGCCCTCTCCCGGTGGTTCTCATTCACCAGCAGCACCTCTTTGATGGCGTTTTGCTGGAAGCCCATCTCATGGAACTGAGCCAGGAGGCGCAAGAATTCTGCTGCCTAAAAACGGGAGAGGAGGGGAGGGAGAGGGGTGCGGGCAGAGAAACGCAAATTCAGCACTCTGTGGCTGCCGTTTAAAACAAGCAAAGCTTATTTCTCACTTTGGGGTGTGTCATTATGTCTGAAGTGCGACTTTAAAAAAAACATTGACTGGTACGTGTTTAGATAATGAGTTTTACTTGTTGAATTGAACATTGGATTTATGTAGTGCTTTTCAAGGAACCCAAAGCACTTTACAATGATAGGAGCAAACTCAGCTCAACCAGCACCAATGTGCAGGACCCACCTGGGTGAACGCGATGGCAGCCATAGTGCGCCAGTACAAACTCACTACACATCAGATACACAGTGGAGAGGCCAGGAGGGAGGGAATTAATCAATTACATGTATATGTATATATATATATTGTCTTGGTTGGGAATTTGGCCAGGACACCAGGTTAACACCCTACTCTCTTTTGAAAAGCACCATGGGATCTTTTATGAGCACAGAGAGTCAGGACCTCGGTTTTTACCCCCCATCTGAACGACGGACATGTAGTCCCGTGGGATCTAACCCACAACCTTGGCATTGCCAGTGCCAAGCTCTACCTACCTCTAAAGGGTGAAAGGAGGAATGTGCTGAAGAAGGCATCTTGCACCACAAACGAGAAACAAGTAGTGACTTTAGCAACGTGCATATAACTTTCAAACGCACAGCTTATTGTGTCGTGTAAAATGCTGTATAATGCAGAATAGTTTTGTGAGTTTTGAGGGATTTTTACATTTATTTTTGAAGTATACGCAACTCTCTTTTCAGATATTAATCAAATCAAATCAAATCAAGTTTATTTGTATAGCGCTTTTCACAACAGAATTGTCACAAAACGCTTAACAGAGGGGGAACCCAGGCCTAGACCCCCCCAAAAGCAAGCCTAACGGCAACAGTGGCAAGGAAAAACTCCCTAGGTAGGGAGAAACCTTGGGAGGAACCAGACTAAAAAGGGGGGGAGCCCATCCTCTTCTGGCCGGCACAGGGTATGTCCAAAAAAGACCATGTCATGGTCAGTCCAAGGTTAGTCTGAGTTAGGTAGTCAGCGGGGGGCTAAACCACGCGGAGAGGGTCCAGATCCAGGAACTGGGGTTGGCGTGGGGGTGAGGGTTGATGGGGGCAGCTCACACTTCTCGCAGGATCTAGGGCTCGGGGCAGGTGCCCCCCCGTCAGAGGCCGAGGCAGAGAAGAGAACATGCAGTCAGAAAAAAAAGCAGTGCTATAGCCAGTAGCACTATGTAAGAGCAGGGGAGCACAAGCATAGGAAATATACAGTTAGCCCCAACAGGTGTAAGCTATGGCAGCATACCTATTAGGAGAGGGAGAGAGAAAACACGCAGCCATGTGAGAGTTCCAAACAATCCACACCTGATCAAGGATAACCAGCATAACAGTGGTGGTAACACATTGAGGAGGTGACAGTATGGAAAGTTTCTCACTCCATAAGACACTAAGGCACGGCCTTCTCCATCTCTCCACCTAGACTATGTTTGGCAGTAAGCTAGGCTGAAAAGATATGTTTTTAATCTACACTTAAAAATTGAAACTGTGTCCGAATCCCTAACATGCCTTGGTAAACCGTTCCACAACAGAGGAGCTCTAAAAGAAAGGCTCTACCACCAGCTGTGCTCTTCAAAATTCTAGGGAGTAATAGATGGCGGCTTCTTGTGAACGAAGCAGTCGTGTCGGCTTATAGGGGGCAATCATTTCGGTCAGATATAAAGGTGCAAGTCCGTTTACTGCTTTAAAAGTTAGCAACAGTACTTTATAATCAGCCCGATATTTAATAGGAAGCCAATGTAGTGATGCTAACACTGGAGTAATGTGCTCATACTTTTGGATCTAGTCAAAATACGTGCCGCTGTATTCTGTACTAGTTGAAGACTCTTTAGAGAGCTACTAGAGGAGCCGGATAATAAGGCATTACAATAGTCTAGCCTCGATGCAACAAAAGCATGCATCAAGGTTTTAGCATCCTCTAATGACAGAAAGTGCCGAATTTTAGCTATGTTTCTTAGGTGAAAGAAAGCTACTCTGGAAGTGTTTTTAATATGAGTGTCAAATGTAAGGTCCTGATCAATAATAAAACCAAGGTTCTTAACCATAATACTTGATGTAACTATGCAATCACCTGCATTTAACTGCAGATCAACTTGTTCCTTAATTTTTGGGGCCCAAAACCATCATCTCTGTTTTATCTGAATTTAAAAGCAGGAAATTTACTGTCATCCAGTTCTTTATATCAGAGATACAAGCCTCTAATTTAGTGAGTTTAAGTGTTTCACCTGGTTTCATTGATATGTACAGCTGTGTATCATCGGCATAGCAATGGAAATTTACACCATGTTTACGAATAACATTACCGAGTGGTAGCAAGTATAATGAGAACAGTAATGGTCCCAGCACTGAGCCTTGTGGAATACCATATTTAACCTGAGAGTAGTCAGAGAACTCTTGATCTAATTGCACAAATTGAAACCGGTCTAATAAGTATGATTTAAACCATGAGAGTGCCCGTCCACGCAAACCAACCAGGTTTTCTAGCCTATGAAGGAGAATCTGGTGGTCAATAGTGTCAAAAGCAGCACTTATGTCAAGGAGCACTAGAATAGAAACACAACCAGTGTCCAATGCTAACAATAAGTCATTTACAACTTTAATAAGTGCTGTCTCAGTGCTATGGTTTGGTCTAAAACCTGATTGTAATGTTTCGTATAGATTATTCGTTTTTAGGAAAGCAGTTAATTGTTGAGCTACAGATTTCTCTAAAATTTTTGACAAAAAGGGCAGATTTGAAATGGGCCTATAGTTCTTCAGATTAACAGGATCAAGATTTGGTTTCTTTAGAAGAGGCTTGATTACTGCTACTTTTAAAGACCTAGGTACGCAACCCAATAATAGGGATGTATTTATGATATCTAACATGGGCTGGCCTAGCACAGGCAAAAGCTCTTTAATAAGCTTTGTTGGTATGGGGTCTAACAGACATGTAGATGATTTGGAGGACATAACCAGTTTACTGAATTTGTCCAGATCCAAGGGAGTGAAAAACTCAAGGGTCTCTACGCAACCCTGCTCCTGATAGCCCTGTGCTATCTCGGCAGTTGGAGTGCTAGATATTGGAGTCATTTTCATAATTTGTTCTCTGATTGTCTCAATCTTATCAGTAAACGAGTTCATAAAGTCATTTGAATTATAGTTAGAAGGATAACTGATGGAAACTGAAGACTGTTTTTTTTGTCATTAGATACATTATATTAGATACATAATGTATGTGAGACTAGCTTTCACAGAGGGTTTAATGATGTTCTTGTAATAAAATCAACCAATCAGAGAGTGAAATGAAGACGAGACTCCCTCCTGAATGAAATATAACGGCATCACTCGGCTGTGTTTCCAGAAGGGCATTGAGACCGCACCGTGTCGTGACCCAGTCACCTTGGCCTCACAGTTGTGGAACATCTCCAAGGCCTCCTCCACTTGGACTGCGTCGTAGCCCAGATCACACAGCCGATCGCACGTCACCAGGTAGCTCAGGATCTGTGGACGGCACAAATTAAAAAGAGTGTTAGGACGGGGCCCACTGCTTCTGCTTCACCGTGACAGATTCCACCACTACATTTACATTTACATTTACATTTACATTTCAGGCATTTAGCAGACGCTCTTATCCAGAGCGGCTTACACAGTTTACATTTCTTTACATACAATCCATTTATAGAGCTGGATATTTTACTGAAGCTCAAGGGTACAACGGCAGTGCCCCCACCTGGGAATCAAACCAGCAACCTCTCAGTTACAAGGCCAGTCCAGTTCCCTAACCGTTACACCACACTGCCACCCGCTAACATTGAAATGCCAGCCATTTGTGTTGGTGTGAACAGCCCCTCTGCTCACTATGATGGGTTCATAGTAGGCCCCCGTTTGCCACTGGGGAGGAAAAACGATTACGTGCGACTGAGGGGGGTTGAGAATAACCCGATGCCTGTCTTTAATCCCGACACCTAGTGGCTGATGAGAAGTGATCTGAGATGGACCAAGTGAAACAGTATATGTGTGAGAACAGTGTGTGTGGGTGAGGTGTGGGGCAGTGTGTGTGTGTGTGTGTGTGTGAGAGTTGTGGGACACCAGACCTCTGGGGGGGGCTAATTAAGCAGGTCAGGGGCTGGGGGCCCCCGTGATGGAGCCATGAGTGTCCTGACACGCCAGCTGCACATCTCTCCCCTCTCCGCCCCACAGCCACAGCCCAAGAGCGGGGCCTGAAGGCCTCTCACACACACACACAGCGGGGCCTGAAGGCCTCTCACACACACACACAGCGCCTCTCACACACACAGCGCCTGAAGGCCTCTCACACACACACACACACACACACGCAGCGCCTCTCACACACACACAGCGCCTGAAGGCCTCTCACACACACACACAGCGCCTGAAGGCCTCTCACACACACACACGCAGCGCCTCTCACACACACACAGCGCCTGAAGGCCTCTCACACACACACACACACACACGCAGCGCCTCTCACACACACGCAGCGCCTGAAGGCCTCTCACACTCACACACACACACACACAGCGCCTCTCACACACTCACACACACAGCGCCTGAAGGCCTCTCACACTAACACACACAGCGCCTGAAGGCCTCTCACACACACACACACACACACAGCGCCTGAAGGCCTCTCACACACACAGAGCCTCTCACACACACACACAGCGCCTGAAGGCCTCTCACACACACACACACACACACACGCAGCGCCTGAAGGCCTCTCACACACACACACACACACACACACACAGCGGGGCCTGAAGGCCTCTCTCACACACACACAGCGCCTGAAGGCCTCTCACACACACACACACACACAGCGGGGCCTGAAGGCCTCTCACACACACACACACAGCGCCTGAAGGCCTCTCACACACACACACACACACAGCGCCTGAAGGCCTCTCTCACACACACACACACACAGCGGGGCCTGAAGGCCTCTCTCACACACACACACAGCGCCTGAAGGCCTCTCTCACACACACACACACACAGCGGGGCCTGAAGGCCTCTCTCACACACACACACAGCGCCTGAAGGCCTCTCTCACACACACACACACACACAGCGGGGCCTGAAGGCCTCTCTCCACACACACACACAGCGCCTGAAGGCCTCTCTCACACACACACACACAGCGGGGCCTGAAGGCCTCTCTCACACACACACAGCGCCTGAAGGCCTCTCACACACACACACACACAGCGCCTGAAGGCCTCTCACACACACACACACACAGAGCCTGAAGGCCTCTCACACACACACAGAGCGCCTGAAGGCCTCTCTCACACACACACACACACACACACACACAGCGCCTGAAGGCCTCTCTCACACACACACACACACAGCGCCTGAAGGCCTCACACACACACACACACAGCGCCTGAAGGCCTCTCACACACACACACACACACACACACAGCGCCTGAAGGCCTCTCTCACTCACACACACACACACACAGCGCCTGAAGGCCTCACACACACAGAGCGCCTGAAGGCCTCACACACACACACACACAGCGCCTGAAGGCCTCTCACACACACACACACACAGCGCCTGAAGGCCTCTCACACACACACACACACAGCGCCTGAAGGCCTCTCACACACGCAGCGCCTGAAGGCCTCTCACACACACACAGCGCCTGAAGGCCTCTCACACACACACACACACAGCGCCTGAAGGCCTCACACACACACACACACACAGCGCCTGAAGGCCTCTCACACACACACACACACAGAGCCTGAAGGCCTCTCACACACACACAGAGCGCCTGAAGGCCTCTCTCACACACACACACACACAGCGCCTGAAGGCCTCTCACACACACACACACACACACAGCGCCTGAAGGCCTCTCACACACACACACACACAGCGCCTGAAGGCCTCTCACACACACACAGCGCCTGAAGGCCTCTCACACACACACACACAGCGCCTGAAGGCCTCTCTCACACACACACACAGCGCCTGAAGGCCTCACACACACACACACACACACACACACAGAGCCTGAAGGCCTCTCACACACACACAGCGCCTGAAGGCCTCTCACACACACACACAGAGCCTGAAGGCCTCTCACACACACACACACACAGCGCCTGAAGGCCTCTCACACACACACAGCGCCCGAAGGCCTCTCTCACACACACACAGCGCCTGAAGGCCTCTCACACACACACACAGAGCCTGAAGGCCTCTCACACACACACACACACACAGCGCTGAAGGCCTCTCACACACACACAGCGCCTGAAGGCCTCTCTCACACACACACAGCGCCTGAAGGCCTCTCACACACACACACACAGCGCCTGAAGGCCTCTCTCACACACACACACACAGCGGGGCCTGAAGGCCTCTCTCACACACACACACACAGCGCCTGAAGGCCTCTCACACACACACACAGCGCCTGAAGGCCTCTCACACACACGCAGGGCCTGAAGTATTTCAGCGATGACAAGCGGTCTGTTCCTTAAGAGTAACGCTGGGGACATTGTTCTGTTTTTCCTCCTCATCACACTGTGATTGGACACGCGATCGCGTGGCTATGACTAGTGACCTTAGAGCAGTTCCTCCATCTCTCCCCCCTCCTTTGCATTGCAGGTTTTTTGGCATGAATTTCGACGATGACGATTGGACTGTAGCGTTACTGATCTACTGCTCGAGCGATGATTCTCTAGCTACTTTTGTATATAAATTTGTTTCAGATTTATTTGTTTTTTGTATACAAATCTTTTTTTCTCCCAATTTAGTGGCCAATTATACCCTTTGATTTACCTTCACCACACGAACTCGCCGCCCATCTCTGCAAGGCAAGCTAATTCTCAGAGGGCAGCGAACTCCACTTCTTTCAAGAGGGAATTCGCCCCCACCCACGTTCTGGAGACTCACCCCCATGCCGGTGCCGGCTCACCCTCCCCCTTCCCCCTGGGGCAGGCAGCCAGACACCACTGGTCTGGTAGAGACGGATTTCGAACCATGATCGTGATAGGCAGCTCACACTCGTAAAGGACCAGCCAATACGGGTGCGTTAGACCACTACGCTATCAGAGGCCCCCTTCTCTTGCCATTTTAAGAAACATCTCTAACTGGCTTTGGATAAACACATCTGCCAAATGGCTAGATTATAACTGTAAATTGTAACTGCAGATAAAAACGGAATGGATTGATGAGAGCGTCATGTGATAAGCTTTCCGACCAATGGGAGGGCTTGTGTGTGAGGGTCTTCCCACAACTGCTGTTCCTGACTACAACTACAGATACAGCTATAGTTACAACTACAACTACAACTCCAGCTCCAGATATAGCTGGTTCTGTGTGGCTCAGTAGGTAGAGCGTGGTTCTGTGTGTCTCAGTAGGTAGAGCGTGGTTGGCTCAGTAGGTAGAACGTGGTTCTGTGTGGCTCAGTAGGTAGAGCGTGGTTCTGTGTGTCTCAGTCGGTAGAGCGTGGTTCTGTGTGGCTCAGTAGGTAGAGCATGGTGCTGACAACGCTTAGGTTGTGGGTTCAATTCCCACTGGGACCACATATACTGAAAATGTATGCATTCACTACTGTAAGTCGCTTTGGATAAAAGCGTCTGCTAAATGGCGTATATTATTATTATTATTAGCTCCAGCTCCAGGGTTAGGGTTAGGGTTAGGTAAGTTTAAAAGTTTAACCACTTGACCCCCTCCTCCTCCTCCTCCTCCTCCTCCTCCTCTTGGACCCAGTGACTCATCTGTACTCGTGGGAGCTGCTCCGAGATGCTAAGAATACGATAATAAATGCCAGATTGTTGAAACTCAGGGGATTCGGTCTCTGTTTTGATTGAGGCTGGATTAAGGCATGATTCCAGGCAGTGGCCATCTCCTGGGAGGTAAAACCAGACGTCCCTTCATTAAAACTAAAATCCCTAATAATGCTAATGCTCAGTGCTGGGAGAAGGGGCTTTTGAGCAGTAGCTGGCAGCGTTTCTACCTATTTTACGGTAACTTTACATAGTTTCATGTATCCATTGCTTAAAAATGTAGCTCTTTTCCCAGAAGAACGTGAAATATGAAGTGATATTAAGAATGAAGTATGAGGTCATTTGCTTAAGGGGTGATTCATTCTCATGACTGTATTTCACGTGCTGTTTATACAGCTTGGAGAAGAAATATAAAGAGATCAATTTGGATTTAATGAGGACAGCAATTGTATAAATGACAGACACATTTGTCTTGCAGCTTGTTCCCTGGTGAGGGAGGGACTGTGTTTGAGAGCCAGCCAACCAGAGACAGGCTCCTGTTCCCAGTTATGCAGTGGAGGAGGGGCGGAGGAGGTCGTGGGGTTAGGGCAGGTGAGCAGAGAGGAGAACAGCAGAGTTCTGTTTCAGATGTCTTGACCAGGGAGGTTGCAAACGGATAATATAAAATCATAGTGAGGCCACACCCCCTGCTCCTAGGAGGGTCATTGTGAGGTCACGCCCCAGGGAGGGTCATTGTGAGGTCACGCCCAGGAGGTGACAGTGTTGTGAGGTCACGCCCCAGGAAGTGACAGTGTTGTGAGGTCACGCCCCAGGAAGTGACAGTGTTGTGAGGTCACGCCCCAGGAAGTGACAGCGTTGTGAGACAGTGGTGTTGTGCTGGGATCACAGGAGACGTGTGGCACACCTTCTCCAGACTCTGCTGGCCGGTCTTCTGCAGGGCGATGATGGCGGTGCGCAGTGGGTAGCCCTGCGCTGTGATGGCCTCCAGCAGCTCTCTCTCCTCCTGCCCCAGGGCCGACAGCAGCTCCTCAGAGGAGTCCGGCACGGAGGGAGGGGAGCCCCGAGAGCGGAGGGACCCGGAGGGAGGGGGCGGCAGGCAGGAGTACGGTCTCAGAGACTGGGGAGGGGAGAGAGAGGGGGAGAGAGAGAGAGAGAGGGAGAACGGGGTCAGAGCAGAGTGGTCAACACGGCAGGGCCTCGATCAGCCTCTACCCTCTGTCTCAAAGTGGTTCTGTGTGGCTCAGTAGGTAGAGCGTGGTTCTGGTTCAGTGGTGAGCGTGGTTCTGTGTGGCAGTAGGTAGAGCGTGGTTCTGTGTGTCGTGGAGTTCTGTGTGGCTCAGTAGGTAGAGCGTGGTTCTGTGTCTCAGAGCGTGGTTCTGTGTGGCTCAGTAGGTAGAGTGTGGTTCTGTGTGGCTCAGTAGGTAGAGCGTGGTTCTGTGTGTCTCAGTAGGTAGAGCGTGGTTCTGTTTGGCTCAGTAGGTAGAGTGTGGTTCTGTGTGGCTCAGTAGGTAGAGCGTGGGTCTGTGTGGCTCAGTAGGTAGAGCGTGGTTCTGTGTGTCTCAGTAGGTAGAGCGTGGTTCTGTGTGTCTCAGTAGGTAGAGCGTGGCTCTGTGTGTCTCAGTGGCGTGGTTCTGTGTGTCTCAGTAGGTAGAGCGTGGTTCTGTGTGGCTCAGTAGGTAGAGCGTGGTTCTGTGTGGCTCAGTAGGTAGAGCGTGGTTCTGTGTGTCTCAGTAGGTAGAGCATGGCTCTGACAACACTTAGGTTGTGGGTTCGATTCCCACTGGGACCACATATACTGAAAAATGTATGCATTCGCTACTGTAAGTCACTTTGGACACAAGTGTCTGCTAAATGGCGTATGTAATTTGAGCTCCTTACCTTGAGACAGGATTTATGTCGTAAAAAGCAGGTGAACTATATGCTCATTCACATTTACTCCACCATTTGGCCTGGGCCCGCATGTACAAAGATTGTAAGAGCAGGAGTGCTGATCTAGGATCAGGTTTCCCCCTGTCCATATCCTAACCATATCCATTATGAGCTGAAAGGCTAAACTGATCCTAGATCAGCACTACTACTCTTAGAATCTTTGTACATGCGGGCCCCTGATCCCGTTTCAGATCGTCATGGGAACACGCGTCTGTCCCATCGCCGTGTTCACGATGGCGAAGCGTGTGCGGGACGGACGGACACAGGGCCCGGAGGAGTCGGCTTCGCAAACGGCAGCTGAAGAAACTCCCCATTCACAAATACAAGAGAGGGGTCACACGCAGTGCCTCCCCCCCCCCACAGAGTCACCGTCGAGCTCATAACCTTGAAACACTGCTTTGCTGAGATAAACATTTGTGGCGTGGTATTAGTCGCTAATCCGAATGAACTTGGGACTATTCCAGGAAAGGATTTTACACCAGCTATTCTTAGACAGTATATTTAGAAGCATTTGAGAAATGTGGCCTGAACAAAAGTCTACATAATAATAACAGTATAATAATAATAATAGTATTCAATTCAGTAATTCAGTAACAGTGGATTTGAAGAGGAGGCATATTTTCGGTGTTTTGGTCTGTTTAAGTCCAGGATCTCTCCCTGCTCTGGTGTGTCGGTGGGGAGTCAGCGCACTCAGACATGGCAGAAGGCCTGTGAGCATTCCCTGAGCCCTGAGAATAGTTATGGTGTTGTCTGTGCTGATTGAAATTCCTCCCATCTTTTTCAGTCAAAGCTACTTATAGTAAGGTCACTCACTGCTGGCTAAGGACAAGCGTTCGGATCCTGCAGTGGACTGAATGCTCACTGGAAAGACCATTACACTGACTGGACATCGGCAATATCTTTCCATCATAGTTTATTTTTGTTTTTTTTTTTCTTCCCCTGCTTCCACAATATTTCATAGAAATCTCTAACAATCATCATAATGGCTGTCCGCCCCAGGAGGGGGAGGTGAGCCGGCCAAGTCTGCCGAGGAGCAGGAAGGGCATCTGTGTTCAATTCTGTCTCGGAAAACCAGCTAAAATTGTCAAAACCCGGAGGAGGTCAGACTCATTTATATGAAAATAAAATAAAATAAAAAAGATGACAAGGTAGCCTCGGGTGGCGTAGCGGTTAAAGCACTCTCCCCGAATGGGGGTTGAGCAGTGAGAAGGCGTTTCGTACCTGTGGCGCGTGGCCTCTGGAGGGGAGGGGCCCGGCTGTGGAGGGGCGGGGCTGCAGGTCACAGGGCGGGGCTGGGGAGGAGGAGGCGGGGGGCTGGGGGCTGAGGGAGCGGTGCCGTCCCACGCTGGACAGCCTCCTCCTGGGACGCCTCTGGCCGTGGGCCTGGGGGGGGCGCTGCCGGAACTCTGGGGAGGAGGACAAGCTCTTCTGCAGGCGGCCGGCGTGTCGCGGGGGGGGCCCCGGTCGCGGGGGGGGCTGCCGTCCCGGAGCGTCTGGCCCGACGGCCATCGCCTCCTCCTCCTCTTCCTCCGCCGACGAGCCCTCGTCGTCCTCAGAGTACCCCTGGTCTCCCTCGGGGTCGGCGATGAGCAGCTTGACCCGGGGGTGCAGCAGCTGGGCCGCGGCGCTCAGGCTGTGGCTCCGGGGGCGCGGGGGGGGGTGCCACAGGTCGCTGGAGGCGCGGCTCGCCAGGCGACTCACCTGGGGGCTGCTGAACATCAGCCAGTAGGGCGGGCAGGAGGCCTGCGCTCCCAAGGGGGGGCCTGGGGGCCTGGGGGCCTGGGGGCCTGGGGGCGGGGCGCGGCCGTGCGGGGCTGGGGTAGTACCCCCTGCAGCCCCGTCAGAACCCACTTCTCCAGGCTGTACTCATACTGACAGACAGACAGACACACAGGGAACACGCGGTCACTAAGCTGGACAACGCTGGAGGCTTCATGGCAATGCATTCAACCAGGGGCCCCAACCCTATAATATAATATAACAATATGTGCCATTTAGCAAACGCTTTTATCATTACAGTAGTGAATGCATACATTTTTCAGTATATGTGGTCCCAGTGGGAATCGAACCCACAACCTAAGCATTGTCAGTGCCATGCTCAAATGAGCCAAAGAACATTGTCCTAGTGAGACACACAGAACCATGCTCTACCTACTGAGCCACACAGAACCACGCTCTACCTACTGAGCCACACAGAACCACGCTCTACCTACTGAGCCACACAGAACCACGCTCTACCTACTGAGCCACACAGAACCACGCTCTACCTACTGAAACACACAGAACCACACTCTACCTACTGAGCCACACAGAACCATGCTCTACCTACTGAGCCACCCAGAACCACACAGAGACCACAGAACTCTACCTACTGAGCCACACAGAAGCACATTCTACCTACTGAGACACACAGAACCACGCTCTACCTACTGAGACACACAGAACCACGCTCTACCTACTGAGCCCACAGAACCACGCTCTAACCCACAGAACCATGCTCTACCTACTGAGCCACACAGAACCACCCCTGGCCACAGAACCATCCTGGCCACACAGAGGTCCTGGGAGCTACAGGGCGTACCCTCAACCCGTGGCTCTCTCAGGACCAAGATTGGAGAGCCCTGTGTTAAACCCTTTACAAATTGAAGGTTAAAATATCATAAGAAAGAATAGCGCTGACACCAGATCTATCACAGAGCTGTTTGGGAACCTTCTCGCAAACAATAAGGCCCTGTGTGGTGTTCTTTCAGCCATAATAATAATTTGCTCCAGG
This sequence comes from Aldrovandia affinis, assembly GCA_029706075.1. Taxonomy (NCBI): domain Eukaryota; kingdom Metazoa; phylum Chordata; class Actinopteri; order Notacanthiformes; family Halosauridae; genus Aldrovandia; species Aldrovandia affinis. The sequence continues at coordinate 3,595,392 of JAINUG010000091.1, read as the reverse complement.
CTTTCGCTGCGTTCTGCCAGAACTATTGTTATAAAAGTCTGTACATTTGTTTTTTTCCGTCGCCGACTACAAGTTGAGTGAACAAAACCCTGGAGATTTAAAGTCAGCCATTCAGCCTCTTCTCATAATCTGATCGTCTTTGCTTCTTACATTTCCCTTAAACTATGCAACAACAACAAAAAAGGCAGGCAGTTAGAGGCAAACCAACCCAGTTTATTATTTTTGGACTGGCAGAGAGCATGCAGAATCCTAATCTTTTTAGCCCCAAAACCAGAACCGGCGATAACCTGTTTCAAAAACCCAGCACGTTCCCAAATAAGGCCCCATTAGAGGCACTGAGGCAGACCATAAACTTTAAGAGTGGATTCAGAGTGAAATTAATGATGAAGAGATAGGATGTGATCCAGAAGAGAGCTGGCCCTCATCAAGACAATTAACATCACCCTAGCAACAGTTTCAACAAATGACCAAGAACAATGGCCTGGGTGCTCTAGCAGTTACAACGTTCGACGCTGGCCACTGCGACCGGGGTTTGATTCCACCGGCCGCACCAAAGTCGGCTCTGACCGGGAGTGCCACTAGGGGGCGGCGATTGGCTGTCTGCCCCAGGGAGGGGGGGGAAAGCCGATATGAGCTTGCTGCGTATAGGGGTGGCTCTGTGTACCAGAGTTATGGTCGACGGCTTGGTGAGTGCCGGCTCGGAGGAGGCGGTACATCGCCTTTGTCACTGCCGGTCTCAGGGCTATGGCAGAGAACTCACAATACGAGGGGGAATTGACATGAAAAGAGAGAGGGTGTAATTGACTACTAAACTGGGGTAGTTTGATGTGCTGCCATCTTTAGAAGAAGAGGACAGAGTGAGACCCTGGAAGGTCTCCCGTGGGATTGGCGGTCATGGAACACTGGCCGATAGGTCTCGCCGATGACATAATCCCCCCAGAACAGCAGGGGGTTTGGCTGCACTGCCAAACATACATAATCCCCCAGAACAGCAGAGGGTTTGGCTGCACTGACAGAGGGAGAGAGAGAGAGAGAGAGGGAGAGAAAGAGAGAGGGGGAGAGAAAGAGAGAGAGAGAGAGAGAGAGACCAAACATACAACAGAGAGAGAGAGAGAGAGAGAGAGACAGAGACACAGAGACACAGAGACAGAGACAGAGACAGAGAAACAGAGAGAAGAGAGAGAGGTTGTAATGGAAGTGGGGCTCAGACCTCAGTCTCCTGCAGTATCTGCAGGTAGTCAGGAGCGCAGATCTGTGGAGCAGTGACCAGCTCAGCCTCCTCCAGGGGCCCCTGCAGACAGCCCAGCGGCACCTTGAAGGGAACTTCATCCAGGCTGTTCATCCTGCTCCCTGGGAGAAGAGATTCACATCGCACACACATACGTGTGACGTCAAACAAAGAGAGGAGCCAGGCAGCTCTTCCCACAGTACCCCCAACCCCCAACCCCCAACCCCCAACCCCCAACCCCCAACCCTCAACCCTCAACCCTCGTCTGTGTTGTCCTGCTCAGAACTGTGTTTCAAATCAAGCATCTAAATGCTCACCAGAAGTGCGGTGTGATCAGAGTCGGACTCTATTCTCGAGCGTGTTCTCAATTCTCAGAAGCAGAAGTACACAACTGCCTTCCCCTGCTATATTTTTTTACCTCGTTACACAACGCTGGAGGTGTCTGGGAGGTAAGTGGATTATGGATTATGGATTATGGCAGTCCTCTAAACAGCCAGCTCTCTGCCATCACCTGATTGCGACGCCGTCATTGATCCGCCGCACACGTGCGTCGAACACACGAAACGCTCGTCCTCACAGAGGCTGGGACAGCAGGACAGGAGGACAGACTTTCAGTCAGCACTACCTCAGAGTTTCACACCCAAAAAGTGGGAGGAAAAGAGCCAATGCTCTAGTGAAACTTTATAGAAGCAGATGTTTCTGTACCAGATGTTTATTAACCACCAATTTATGTAGTTTTTACATAAGAATACATAATGAGGAGAACGGGCCGTTCAGCCCATCTAGGCTCGTCATGTCCTAATCTAAAGAGTATCTAGTACTGCATCTAGCCTGGACTTGAATAGCCCAAGTGTTTCTGCCTCTACTACCCGACCTGGCAAGCTGTTCCAGGCATTGACAACTCCGTGTAAAGAAAAACTTCCTAATATCTTTGCGGAATTTGCCTTTAATCTAATTTCCACCTTCCACCTTGTTCAATTTAGTTGTGTTTAGGTGCTCACATTGTTTATTGTAAATAAATGTGAGCAATATTTAAAAGTTCAACATGCCATTGACATTTTTTAAATTAATTCCCACACCTCAAAGTTCTCTGAAATTCTATTATTATTTCCCTTATGCATAATACTACCTTTAGGGCATCACTGGATATTTGATGTATAAAAAATGCATTTGGATGTTAAAACAGATTTTTTTTAAATTTGAAAATAAATAAATGTAAAGCCGTTTTATGAAATATTTAAACAGAGATGTTGTACTTTTGTTTTTAACACTGATTGCAAATTTGAAAGATTTAATGTGTCAAATTTGAAAGATTTAATCACCAGTCAGTAACTTAAAGTCAAAAATAATACAAATGGACTGGGATGGATTTGTGGCTAATCACCATTTGGGCCTCAGTAAAAAAAAGCTCTATACCTATAAAAGCTTTCCATTTTTTGTTTTTGACAAAAAAAAATATATAAATTTTTTAAAATTAAAAATAATAATTATAATGACAGCCACCCACCGGGAATCAGCCCGGTAGACTATATAGCCAGTCCAGCCCTGCCAATGACAGCTTCAACTCAACTGAAGTACACCTTGGCTGCTATTTTTTTATTAAAAACAAATTTCACTTATAGATGACTATACTTCTATTTTGGGGGATTTCACACCCCATCAGCACCAATGCAAAATGTCTACTGTGAATGTGACTCTAAATACAGTCTATCCTGTAAATGTTAGTCTAAATACAGTCTCTACTGTAAATATTAACCAATTAGTTGGATTCTTGAATGCACCCAGATGGGGTATTTTTATGACACAATTTTGACCACATTCCAGTGAAACAATTTTGTGACTAGCTAAAAATAAATATCTCCAGAATTTGTTCAAGCATTCTACATCACGAATGTAGCTTTGAATCGACAACAAATCCATTTGTTTTCCCCCTCAACTCACCGCTTTATGTAAATCGTCAGTCTGCCTCAACAAGCTCCTCTTGCGATGTGCACCCAACCCTGCCACTGCTCCCAACCTCCACGACAGATTAAGTGACGCAAACCTGAGGGCCGTGGTCGAAACCTCGTGGGCTAAATATGGAGAGCCTCCGTAAGCCCACTGCAGCCCAGGGCTTCTGGGGCATGTGATTAAACTCCGTTAGGGTCACCTGGCCCAGGTAAACCTCCCATTGGCTGGCTTTCTCAGCCAATCCGATGCATTTCTACAGGACTCACCTGTATTTTCACACACACGTGTGTTTCTGCGCAGGTCTCCGGTCAGATGTGGCGTGAGTAGGCTGAGGGAGGGTACCTGGCTGTCGGTCAGGGTTGGGTGGTGTGTCCAGAGTCGGTAATCACACCAGATAATTCCCGCGGGAGACCGTTAATCTACTGACGTAGAGCCCTTCTGCTCGATGGACACCAGGCACGGTGAGCTACAGGTAAACAATGCAGCCTACAGTAGACTCTATAGAAATATATACCTTTATATAAAATATACCTCATTACTTGTAGTGTATTTTATATGATATCTTTTGTTCATCTTTATGAAGGGTGTGAATAAAAACAGAGCCGACTATACTCTTTCAAACTAAAATCTGAACTCCATTATATTCATTGAAAAAAAGGGTACAATCAAAAGCGCATTTTTAACAAAAAATATTTTATTCATGTAATTTTACAAGGAGGGAGATCAGTCTTGTTGCTTTTGGAATGAAAACAAACTCGACAAAATAGATAATAGCCTGAATCCCTGGAGAAAGTTGTTCTTTTTACAGATGTGACTGTTCACTGTGGGATGCTGTCCAACAGAGAGAGGTTTTATACAGTTCACCCACAACCCTCTTCTTCCAGCAGGGGGCAGCATTCTCGTGTGTTAAACAGTCCATTTGTCTGAGAAGGGCATGCAATTTGGGAATGCAAGTTGCCTTTTACAGCTGCGGTTTGAAACCCAACCAGGAGCCTCGATCGGGGGGCGGCACAAACTTGCCGAGAAGCGGAAGGGTGTCTCTAGAAAAGTAGGTGGGCGAGTTCCTCCCATCCTGGAGGAGGTGGGTCATTGCCGGCCTCAGGAAGGGGAGGGCAAACTGAAAGAAATAGCGGGTATAATTGGCTACTATATTTGGAGAAAAACGGGAAAAAATCTGAGAGCGTGGTTTGGTGTGTGTATAATAATAATAATAACCATGGTCTCAAAATGCTTAACAGAAAAGAAAAAGAAAAACTGAAAACAGAGCAAAACTAAAATGTATTCAAATTTAATATAGTTTTAAAAACGCCAAACTCAGCCATAACATTTAATGAATAAGTATGTTTTGAGTCTGGATTTAAAAACATTAATGGAATCAGCCTCCCTAATAGAAATGGGGAGGCTATTCCATAGAAAAGGAGCTCTAAAATAAAAAGCCCTACCTCCAATAATAACCCCGCATCCTGCGACCGGAGGGCACGCGCCGGAATATATGGCTGAAGCGCATCGGACAAATACCCCGGCGCCAGTCCATGTAGGGCTTTAAAAGTTAAAAGTAACATTTTAAAATCAATTCTAGCCTCAATAGGAAGCCAATGCAGAGTAAATAAAATAGGGGTAATGTGCTCGGTGTGTCTCGTTCTAGTGAGGATTCTGGCTGCTGCATTTTCAACGAGCTGGAGGCTCCTTAAAGCGTTCAATTTTTCAGCATCTTGTTGTTTAAGTAAATTGTCAAACTTTTGCTATATTTTTAAGATGGAAAAATGATGTTTTCGTCACCTTGTTGATTTGGGACTTGAAACCTAAATCTGACCAAGTGAGTGAGTGAGTGTGAGTGGGTCTGGGTGTGAGTGTGAGTGTGAGTGAGTGGGTCTGGGTGTGAGTGTGAGTGAGTGGGTCTGGGTGTGAGTGTGAGTGTGAGTGGGTCTGGGTGTGAGTGTGAGTGAGTGGGTCTGGGTGTGGGTGTGAGTGTGAGTGTGAGTGAGTGGGTCTGGGTGTCAGTGTGAGTGTGAGTGAGTGTGAGTGTGAGTGAGTGGGTCTGGGTGTGAGTGTGAGTGAGTGGGTCTGGGTGTGAGTGAGTGGGTCTGGGTGTGAGTGTGATTAGGTGTGATTGGCTGTGGGTCTGGATGGATTAGGTGTGATTGGCTGTGGGTCTGGATGGGTCAGGCTGCCCCCAGGGCTCCTCTGGGGGAGGTGTATTAGGTATAGTATTTCTCCAGGGCTCCAGTGTGTGGGAGGTGTATTAGGTATAGTATTTCTCCAGGGCTACAGTCTATGGGAGGTGTATTAGGTATAGTATTTCTCCAGGGCTCGTCTGGGGGAGGTGTATTAGGTATAGTATTTCTCCAGGGCTCGTCTGGGGAGGTGTATTAGGTATAGTATTTCTCCAGGGCTCGTCTGTGGGAGGTGTATTAGGTATAGTATTTCTCCAGGGCTGCAGTCTGTGGGAGGTGAATTAGGTATAGTATTTCTCCAGGGCAGAGGCCCACGTCTCGTCGCAGGGCAGCTCTGGCAGGACCCAGCTCTGAGGGATGGAGCTGCCCTCAGGGTGATCCCCCTGGACCAGGAACCTGTCCCACTGTCCCCTGAACGACAAACAAACAAACAAACAAACAAATAAACATTTACGTCCTTAAAGCTGTCCCACTCTCTCCTGAACCACAAACAAACAAACATGTACATCGTTAAAGCTGAAACCCCACTGCGCAAACAGAACAAAGAGTAATACTGTGTTTGCCTCCGCGCTCTGAATCGTAATGTTCCAGTTTCTCCAGGGAATCCTCGACTTATTTATTTACTATCGGAAAATTCCCAGAAATACTTTATAGGCCATGAAATTAATTGTTTTGGAAGAGGGGTTTCCTAAGGACTTGCACACACTAACTGGATCTTAAGACCGTGGGCTCCTGCATCTCCAGTTCTGTACTGGACTGCAATGGGCCCTAAAACTGCTTTCTGTGTGCCCTATGGTGAAAAAGCAAACCCTTAATATGTGGTTTAACATAATCTATTTCTTCAAGGACACAAACTGCATTACTGACCCAAAATGAGCTAAAATAGGCAATGCAAAGAAACCTGTTTACATGTTTAAAAATGGAATTTAAAAAAATTAAAAACACAAACTTTTCTCTCCCAGTGTTACAGGTACGGTGTGCAGCTGCCAACAATGATGTCTATCGCTGTATTACTGCACTGATCTCTTACACTAACAATGATTGTTCCTACCATGTATTAATGCACATCTTGTAAGTCACTCTGGATAAGTCTGCTAAATGTGACCAGGAGCGCGGACAGGAGGGCCGGGTCATTACCGTATCTGGATCAGCGCGTGTACAGAGCGGGTCATTACCGTATCTGGATCAGGGCGTGTACAGAGCGGGTCATTACCGTATCTGGATCAGGGCGTGTACAGAGCGGGTCATTACCGTATCTGGATCAGGGCGTGTAGAGAGTGATCCGCCTGCGTGTAGCACTGTCTGAAGGGCTGGAGCGGGTCATCAGGATGCATCTCCGCTGTGAAACAAACAACAACAACCTCAGGATCTTGAGCTGCATCCACCAATCACAATACACTCCTGAGCTGCATCCACCAATCACAATACACTCCTGAGCTCCATCCACCAATCACAATAACACTCTAGTTCTCAAGACTTTCTCTCCACTTAAAACACTAAACAAGGGGCCTCCCGGGTGGGCTAGCGGTTCCACGCTGGCCACGGCGACTGGGGTTACATTCCACCGGCCGCGCCAGAGTCGGCTCTGACCGGGAGTGTTGCTAGGGGGTGGCGGTACATCGCCTTTGCCACTGCCGGTCTCAGGGCTACGGCAGCAAACTCACAATACGAGGGGGGGATTGACATGAAAAGAGAGGTGTGATTGGCTACTACATTGGGAGAAAATCATAAACAAATTCGTAAAAAAAAAAAAACAGTTTTGTACCAATTCGGAATGTCAAATCTGTAAGTTGTAGGCCTGTCAATCACTGCAACGCCCTCCATCAACATGGGATTGATGTGGGAGGGGGTACACTGGGGCACAGCTTGTACCCCTGCAGCCAAACGCGGCTTCCTCCTCACTCCGCTCCACCCGCTATGCCGTTATCGTGCCGGCACGAGCTCGCTGAGAAGCGTGAAGGGAGTCTCTAGAGAGTAGGAGAGCAAGTCTCGGAGGAGGCAGATCATCGCCGGCCTTGGGGAATTAGCTTGCCCTGTAGAGATGGGCGGCGGGCTCGTGGGGGAGGCGAATCAAAATAAATAGGGGGTATAATTGACAACATTGGGAAAAAAACGTGGGATAAAATCAGAAAAAAATTAAAAACAATAATAATAATAATAAAACTCTTTACCTCCGAAGAGCATGGCCTCCGCCTCCCGTCTCTTCTGCAGGAACTTCTCCCTCTCCTTCCTCTGCCGCAGCTCCAGCTCTCTCCTGCGCTCCTCCTCCTGCTCCCCCTCCAGCATGACCCGGAGGGCCTTCTCCTCGGCGGCGTAGACGCCGGTGCGTTTCCCGATCAGCTTCCTCAGCCGCTCCACGTGCCCCTCGAACTCCTCGTCCGCCTCCTTCTCCGGGACCACTCCTGCGTGGCCACACACCAAATATGAGCAGGATGTCTCGCCGGGGAACATACATCCAGCCCGCTCACATAAAGAAATACCACCCCACCCCCCCCCTCCCTCCTACACACTTTCTGTTTTTTCTACTCAGTCTAAATATTATGATTAACACCGCTGCAAGCTCTTACATTTCAGAGCCACAGACAAAACATATTGCTTCGTATTCCATTAGAGAGCCACTGTTGCTCTCCGGTTCCATTTTTACATTTGTATTTATTTATTTTTATTTTTTTTTTGCCATTTAGCACACGCTCTTATCCAGAGCAACTTACACAGTTTACATTTCTTTACATACAATCCATTTATACAGCTGGATATTTTACTGAAGCAATTCAGGTTAAGTACCTTTAGCTCAAGGGCACAACAGCAGTGCCCCCACCTGGGAGTCGAACCTGCAACCTCTGAGTTACAAGCCCAGCTCCCTAACCATTACACTACACTGCCGCTCTCATGTTTACGACCGACGGAGCGTTTGCTCGCTGTGATGTTCCCCACGTGTTTGCATTAGCGTACAGTTGGCCGCGAGGCGTCCCATCACTCGAGGTTGCCGTGGGAACAGAGCGGCGCTGAGGTCCTGGGAAACAGAGCCGTCACCATGGGAACACTGACGCCCTCCTCATCTCCAGGGTCTACCGCTGACCATGTGACCATGTGACCGAATGCCCAGCCTTCACTTCATTTCAACATCATTTTAGAAGACGGGCGGAGGGGGGAACATTTATCAGACGCTTTGTGAATGCATACATTTTTCAGTATCTGTGGTCGCAAAGGGAATCGAACCCACAACCTAAGCGCTGTCAGCTTGTTGTCAGAGCCACACAGAACCACGCTCTACCTACTGAGCCACACAGAACCACGCTCTACCTACTGAGCCACACAGAACCATGCTCTACCTACTGAGACACACAGAACCACGCTCTACCTACTGAGCCACACAGAACCACGCTCTACCTACTGAGCCACACAGAACCACGCTCTACCTCCTGAGCCACACAGAACCACGCTCTACCTACTGAGACACACAGAACCACGCTCTACCTACTGAGCCACACAGAACCACACTCTACCTACTGAGACACACAGAACCACCGGTTTCACTACTGTCATCTGTGTTATTTAAATTGAATTGGTCAGGGGGATAATGTAAGGATTACAGGCTTTTTGGGGCGGTTGTATTTAAAATGTTCACAACCCTGCATTGTCATCAGTCAGCAATATGACAGCATTGGTTTCTTAGTCTATGTCAAATGGCCATTTTCTTTGGTTTTGTTTCTAATTTTTCCCCATTTTTTCCTCACAATTTAGCAGCCAATTCAACCCTCTATTTATTTTGATTCTCCCTCCCCTCCAGAGCCCGGCGCCTGTCCTCCGGGTCAAGCAAATATCCCCAAGGCCAGCGATCATCCGCCTCCTCCGAGACGGAACTTTGCCCACCTGCTCTTTAGGAACGCTCTTTACTCGTGCCAACTCGTGCCAACCCCCCCGGGGCAGACAGCCAAACACCGCCCTCGATTGGGGCTGCCGGCCAGAGTCAGACTGATGCAGTCGGGTTTCGAACCGCGACCGCAATAGGCAGCTCACACTCACAAAGCACCAGTCAATGTGAGTGCGTTAGACCGATGCGCTATCCGAGGCCCAAAGCATAGCATTTTTAGTGAGAGGGAACACACTGGATCGGAAAGGTGAAGGACTGGTGCTGTTTTACCCTTCCGGCCGGCTGCCTCCTTCCTCAGCTTGCGCAGTTTCTCCAGCGAGCGCAGAATGTCCAGCATCCTCCTGGCATCAGCCTGCTTCTTCCTCACCTCCGAGAGAACGCTGTCCGCAGCCTTCTTCAGCTCCAGCTCCTGGTTTAACACACAATACATAATATGCCATTTAGCAGACGCTTTTATCCAAAGCCACTTACAGTAGGGAATGCATACATTATTCAGTATATGTGGTCCCAGTGGGAATCAAACCCACAACCTAGCGCCACGCTCAATTTACTGAGCCACACAGAACCACAAAAAAAGGTGAAAACTTTGGATCACCAACATTATGTTTCCTTAGCTGACATCATTATCCAAGGTGGCCTACAAATGTACATGACCTATAGCAACACTATTTACACAACCATTTGCTGACTAATCTCGAGTTCACTACCAAAGAGGGTACCACTACATATTTATCAGATTCGTAAAAAAACAGTCCTGTAACAATGCAGTTTGTATTACTCAAAATACAGCCAACCTTACACGAATAAGGTGCCGTGAAGCGATAGACAGTTTCTGTGTGGACGCAGGGCGCCCCCTGTTGGTAGTGAGTTGTAAATTACATTGGTTCACAACCTCGGTTCTGGAGCACAGCCCTCTCGTTCCACCCAAAGGGCGAACTGCAATTCCTGAAGTTATAACGAACTATTAATTGTTTATAATTAAGACAATTGATGTCTAATGAGGGATGATTTAACATGACCCTTTATAATTCCGCATTGTGCCAGAAACAAGACCGAACATGGAGAGGGAACTCGTGTCATCCTTACCCGTTTCCTCTCTTCCACTTGTTGGATCCGCTTCATGCGCCACTTATCGATGACGGCCTCCCTCTGTGCGGCTCTCGCCTCCTCCTCCTCCTGCTCCTCGACCCACTCCCGTTTCTTCCTGCGACTCCGGACTCTCTTCCTGCTCACGAGAGACAGCTTCCTCTTGACGCCGTCCAAATAAGCGGGGTCGCTGAAAAGCTTCAGCTTCTCCATCACGTCGCGTTTCAGCGCCATCGCCCGGGGATACGCCTCGGCCCAGACGCGCTCGTTCTCGGCGTTCTCTCTGAGATGTTGACACGCGACGGATAGCTCGGACACCAGCCGCGCGGCGCTGTAAAGCGTCTCCCTCGCTTCGCTGACGGACGGGTTGTCACTCGGGCGCTTCGACGCACAGGATTTAGACGTTTTTCTCTTCAACAAAAAGCGCACAAGCCACCGCTCGTCCGCCTGCCTCTGCCTCGCCTCGGCGTCCGACAGCGACGGTGGGGGTTTGTGCGAATGGCCGCTGTCCTGCCCGCGATGGTGGTCCCGCTGTTGCCACGGTTCACCTTGCGTCTGATGATCGGTCGAGCCGCGCTGGACTCTATCGCCCGACACACCGGCCATGCTCCTCTGCCGCTGGTAATCGGCATTGCCTAAATTCTGCAGTCCTGGCAGACTCGGGGGCGGTCCAGAGCTCGGGTAGCTCCGGTGTTCCTCGAAAGATCTGTTAAAATGCGGCGCCTCCGACCGTGCATCGGAGCCGGACTGCCACGGGCTCGGGGGCCCGTCCCAGTGCGTGTAATCCGGGGCGGTCTCGGGACGGGACCCTCGCGGTCCTCAAACGTGTGGCGGAACGGGCCCGGCTGGGCTTCGTACAGGGGCGGGGGTGGTCGGGTCGGGTCGAAATCCGCCGGGACTGGGGGGTTCTGGGGCCCCATGTTGAAGCTCTGCATCTGGGGGAACGGGGGTCTGAACCCGCCGCTGTCGTGTCCACCGGGAGGCGGGACCGGGGGCCACTCCGCTTGGGCATAGCTGAACCTCTGGCTGCTGTTATTATTATTACTCGCCGAAGTTTGCGACGATGGCGGAGGCTGTTGGAAGACACCGGGCCCGGGCCAGAATCCACCGGGACCAGCGGGTGCGCTCCGAAACGCGACGGGGGAGTCGTGCGCCTGCAGAGGCGGTCGGGCGAAAGACCCGCTGCTTGCGTCTCGCACGTTTGAATCCGAATAACCGGGATTCGCCTGCTGCTGCGGTCCGCCAGGAAAACGCTGAAATGGCGACTGCTCCATATTTCTCCTGAACTCGATTACTCGGTGTGTTGATAATAATACAACGTGTGTAATTCCACTAGAAAGCACAGACCTCGGCGCTTGCTCGCTTCATCTCTGCAGATCCCACAATAACACGGTTTTACTTCCTGGTGACCGTGTACGCATTTCCGGTTCCGGATTCCGGCGCTTGCGCAGAAAGCCCCATTTTAGCAGAACCACTGAACACGTGACTTACGGGGCCAGCGGCCTCATTTATGAATTAATTCGTAAGTTTCATACAGAATTTGAGCTTTTGAATGCGGCTCCTATTTTACGTACACTCAAAAATGTTAAGATGCATAAATCATACGTGTGACTTTTTGTGTCAAATTGTCGTAATTCTGTGCTCATATGAATGTTACATTTTTAATAATATCAAATAAACTGATTTATGTCATTTATATTTGATAATATACCGGTAAAGACCCAGTAGTCCCCCAGTAGCAAACCAAGATACAACTTGAAGGCCAAATCAAATTGAACTATTTGGGAGGGTAAATATAATTGGGACCACATATACTGAAAATGTATGCATTCACTACTGTAAGTCACTTTGGATAAAAGCGTCTGCTAAATGGCATATATTATATATTATAATCGTGCTAACAAAAAAACAAAAAACAGATAAAAGCACAATAACAGGCATTACCAGCATAAGCGGAATAAACTGGCAAAATAACTTGACCTACTTTGGGTTATTACACTGTTTTACTGTATTTATTATTTATTTGGATTCGGAGAATCGAGACGATACAGCGGACATGATCGTAATGGCATCCAGCAGTCGGGGGCACCCGTGGGGGGCATGCCCCCGATGTAGTGAATGGCTGAATGGCTTAAACTTAAAGGGTGGGATAGTTTTACAGTATCACACTTCACCACATACCGACGTGGCATACGTGAGCATCTCGGCAGCAGCTCCACCACTACAGCATAGCTACTGGTAGAGAGAACACGAACATTACAGGGAGGTTTTATGACCATAAAATCAATCACTTTCCGCTGGATTTAAATATTGCGAGACTGCTGTCCACAAATGATTTCTGGGGATTTCCGGAATTGAAGTAGCGTGCCGCCAGTGTTAGCGCTTGAGATTTGGGGTGACGAGCAGATAAACAGGTTTAGGTCTCAGTGGATTATATGGAACAATGATTACTCTGTGGAACAAGGCCATAATTGCAATTACCAGGCATATCTAACGAGAAGCTAATGAAGACAGGGGTTTTGAGAAGTGCTATGTGGTCAAATTCCGGCAAACTCTTTGCGGCAGAGTTCTTTACCAATTGGAGAGCGTACAAAATATACATTTGGGCCGCCAGACATGAAAGCATTAGACCAGGGGTGTCAAACTCATTCCATCGAGGGCCGAGTGTGTGCAGGTTTCTGTTGTAACCAATGCATTACACCAGGTGATTTCAATTAGGTTCCCTCCTTCGTTGAAGAAGTGAGCTAATTAGTGAATATGTAAAGCCACGTGGCAAGCTTTCCTGCAAGAATTTTCGTTTTGCAATGTTTCTGAGATGGCTACTCTGTTGTTTTTTTGTCCATTATATTCTATCAATTAACACCAAGACCTCTTACCACTGGTGACAATGTAAAGAATAGTTTTCAATATTTAGGGAAATTGTGAAATCTCTTTACAGAACCACCTGGGACCTAGCATGGTGTGTATTTTATCACAGCTAGTCATAAAATCATAAAGAAATGGCCACATCTTATAAATGCCCCTTCAAAAGGCAAAATGGCAGGTGTGCAGGTCCTAAAAATAAGTTTCCAAATTTGAGCAAGACCCGCACATGGTCTCATGAAACAAAGAATTCCATCCAATGAGGCTTGCAAATAAAGATTATTTAAAATGTCCATGTTCAGGCTAGAAAGGTCCATGAAGCTTTCCTGCATGTGCAGGTTTTGTAGATCAACCAATCAAAGGGTGCGGTGTGTTCTCGTGCATCAACCAAATTAATTTCAAATAAAACATTCAAGATAGAGATTTACATTTTTATTCATATTTTTATTTATTTATATTTGTACAATTTTTTCAATCTGATTTCCCCCGTTTTTCTCCCAATTGTACTCTTTTATTGTTCCAACTACACCTCCCCCCCCAGCCCCGCTGTTGGCCTATTCTATTTCTTATATTTTCTACCGGTAGTGGCAGGAACGTTGAACCACCTCCTCTGAGATGGAACTCGCTAATTGCCAACCGTGATTTCGATACGGCCAGAGAGAAGCTTTTCTGCAGCGAGCTCATATCAGCTTCCCTCCCCCCTCCCTGGGGCGGACAGCCAATCGCTGCCCCCTAGTGGCACTCCCGGCCAGAGCTGAAATTGGCGCGGCCAGGGAATCGAACCCCGGCCGCAGTGTGCAACTCGTACTCCGGGCGAGTGCCTTTTTCGTTACGCCACCCGGAAGACCCCTACAATTCATATTTTAAACAATCACATCTACAAATCCTGCCTTGAGGTTCACAAATGTTTTAGGGCAAATAAGTTCTCTTTTGTTTGACCTGTATGCATTAGATCAAAATGAATACGTAGCAATTTCCAAACCAAAAAGTAAAAACTAAACAAAACAAAACAGCAGTTTCTTTCTAGAAGAAACCGAAGTGAATGTACAGTTATAATATACAGTGTTCAGCCATCGTGTGGAGGCTGGTCTAAGGACTGCAGTGTGGTTCACCCTGAAGATAACAATGATATATAATGGCTTTAACACCGAAAACGGATGTTCCACAAAGAAACACAACACTGCACCACAATGGGGAAAATGTAGCCCTCAATCTCCCACCTTCTGTGTTAAGTGTTAAAAAGCTTGTTTGTGTATCCAAGCAAATTCCTTTAAAATGTCTCCAGACATGCATACGTGTAGGACGTCCCAAGGGTTACTGCGAACGAGAAACCCTCTTTTCAGCAGCAGAATTGACCATTTTCTTTAACAGTTTTAAAAACTTAGCTATCATCATTTGTTCTGTAAAGTGTGCTGGTTTGAGTGTAGAAAATCACAACTTTCATATTCAGGCATCTGACCTTTTAAACTCCCTTTCCATGGAACTGCCCCGAACCAATAAGCCGCCAGGTTTAAATCGAAAAATGAAAGAAAAACTATCGAAATAAGTTTATGCACTACTGGATTTGAACACTTCAATGAAATAAGACCAATAAATGTGATTAATTTACAAATTGGCAAAAGCATAAAGCTGAAAATGTCTATCCCTATTTCTTATTTTATTTTATTTTCAAGTGTAGGTTATGATCCCATCTATATTCGTTTGGTTCCCAAACCATTTCATCTGAGTTTTAAAAATCAAAATCAAGCTACCTTAATAAAACGATCTTTACATAGATAAGCACCCCCTATCAGGAATAGACAGAATAGAGTCGGTCACCTGGCTAACGCACCTCCTAACACTTAAAGAATTGTTTGAATCCATGGAAACAGGGTTGTCCCAGAGTCAAGCCCAAATCGTTTCCCCTCCGCGTGAACCTTTGTTGTAGAAAAACATAATAATCTTGTTATTCAGTTACAGCATCGTCTTTCTGATCACATTTCTGTTAACGGATTTCCAAAAATCCAGAGCCTTGTTTTATTAAGAGATGGGATTCCACGTTCCTGTATATAAATGATTTCTGGAAGCGGGCGGAGAGCCACGTCAGTTGTTGGCAGCGTCCGCTTGCCGCGGCCAGCTCTCCTCTTCGATCCCCGAATCGTACTCTTCGTCGGTAGGCTCCTTGGCAGGTGCCCTGAAAATCACACAAAGTTTTTTTATTTTTTTATTCTTTATTTAGTAGGAGAAACATAGATTCATAATCTTTCAATATCACAATACAATTATTTCACACATCGGTTATTTTACAATCACATCACACAAATACTTCTCAAACACATGTGCTGGATCTCAATTTCAGGGTGGTTACACATCCGTTTCCCTTATCTGTTAACTTTTTTTTTTTTTTCAAATATGAGTTTACTACAAACTATGGTACAATTATACAAGGGAGACGTTACAAATTCACTAGTCCAAACACATATCTCAATTTCAGTTTCCTTCACTACTGTACCAGCACAAAATCATGTACAAAAGTTATTTTTAAACATTAACCATTTTTACAATCTACTGTAAACACTGTAACCATTATCACTACTACTGTACAACTCACACGGTGGCTCACACTGCACATGCTGCGAGTATCTCACATGTCTACTTGTTTATGTATTGTATTAGGCTTAGGCATTATTTTCCACACTGATTGTTTTATTGCTACCTTTGAATTGTGGCTACAGATTTACCTACAGGGTCCTAGTTTAACTATGTGGTTGCTCCTAGCACCTGGAACTGTACTAACTCCCACTAGGGTGGCTTTCAGCTAAACTGTTCTTGATTACGGTTAACACTTTGTTGTACGTCGCTCTGGATAAGAGCGTCTGCCAAATCCCTGTAATGTAATGTAATGTAACAGTGGCTCATGCTGCGAGTATCTCACCTGACGTAGTGGGGATCCGATTTGCCGTAGACTACATCCTTGTTGAGCTCCACCGCCATGATGTCAGAGTGCGGCACCTCAAACATGGGCTCAAGCAGGAGCTTCTCCTGTTAAAAACACAACAAATATTGCAACAAATATTACAAACATATATAAATATTAAAAGGCTGTCGGATGACATGTCCAGCGCTCGCTCTCAGGGAAGAGACATGCCCCATGGTGTGGAGTCAAATCCCGCCCACGAAAGAGCCAGCTGTACCAGGTAGTCCCACAGGGGAGTGGGTGAAGTGTCCCTAGTGTTCAGCAGGTCGAGGTGGTGCGTGAGAGGATTCCTCTCAGCGAATTCTACTCGCTCTCATAGAATTCCTTTCAACTGCGACGGTAAATGTTAAAAGGCTTAATCTGGCGATGAATCGATGAATCTTGACACTCTTACCATGTTACGGAATGACCTTCCGCACTTGCCATCTTCAGGACCACTACCACTGAACTCTGTCCATCTAGCTAAATTGTCTTCACCACTGTTTACTTGTTCAACACTATACTCCAATTTAAAAAAATAATATATAATAATGTACACTAACCTTTTCCTTCCCAGTGTTACAGGTACGGTACGCAGATGCCTGCAATGATGTCTATCGCTGTATTACTGCACTGATCCCATGCGCTAACTATGATTGATCCTACCATGTATTAATGCACATCTTGTAAGTCGCTCTGGATAAGAGCATCTGCTAAATGCTTAAAATGTAAATGTAAATGTTAAAAGGCTTAATCTGGCGATGAATCAATGCATCTTGACACTCTTACCATAATGGACTTCAGCCCACGAGCGCCCGTCTTCCTCTCCAATGCCAGCTTGGCGATGGCACGCAGAGCGTCCGGAGTTACGTTCAGCTCACACTGTAAACAGGATGAGAAAACATATACAGATCTGTTCAAATAAATACACAACAACAATCTTCACTGAAAAACTAAACTGGCGGCCTCCTGGGTAGTCTAGCGGTACAACGTTCGACGCTGGCCACTGTGACCGGGATTCGATTCCACCAGCCACACCAGAGTCGGCTCTGGCCGGGAGTGCCACTAGGGGGCGGTGATTGGCTGTCCGCCCCAGGGAGGGGGGGGAAGCCGATACCAGCTCACTGCGTATAGGAGTGGCTCTGTGTGTACCGGAGTTACGGTCGATGGCTTGGCGAGTGCCGGCTCGGAGGAGATGATACTTTGCCTTTGTCACTGCTGGTCTCAGGGCTACAGCAGCGAACTCACAATACGAGATTGACATGAAAAGAGAGGGTGCAATTGGCTACTAAATTGACAGAAAATGGGATAAAATCTGAAACAAAATAAAAAATAAACACACACAACAACAATAATCTTCACTGAAAACTAAAATCGGTGAGTTAGTTGTATCCGTGTCAGTTCATGTCCCGGACTCCAGGGGGCAGTCTCCTGTGAGGTTGACGGTGCGGCCCGGAGGCTCACCTTGTCCATGCTGAAGAGGGCCTGGTACTGGGGCACCACGGCGTTGCGGGGCTCGATCAGGATGCGCACCAGCGTGTCCTCGTCCAGGCTGTGCAGGGGCACCACCACGGGCAGCCGGCCCACGAACTCGGGGATCATGCCGAACTCGATGAGGTCCCGCGCCTCCACGTGGCGGAGCAGCCGGTCCTTCTCCTCCATCTCCTGCACCGTGTCCCCCTCCCCGCTGCTGTTGGCCAGGTCCGCCGCCGCCGCCGCCCGCCGCCCCTTGCCCAGGTTCGACGGCGTCCCAAAGCCCAGGTACTGGGGGAGACAAAGCACACTGGTTACTATGGTTCCTCTTTTTTAACATTTTTGTTTTCTCATTTTCCCCCAGTTTTTCTCCCAATTTTGTAGCCAATGAAATTTAAATAAATAGAGGGTATAATTGGCTACAAAATTGGGAGAAAAACAGGACACAAAAAAAAAAAAAAATAAAAAACATAAACAAGGACTGAAAGCAGAGATCACGGTGGCAAGACTCTCTTGGCTCGTGGTTCTCTGTGGCTCAGTTGGTAGAGCGTGGCGTTGGCAACGCTTATTGTGGGTTCAATCCCCACTGGGGCCACATATACTGAAAATGTATGCATTCACTACTGTAAGTCGCTTTGGATAAACGCGTCTGCTAAATAGCGTATATTATTATATTATATATTATTATATTATTTTAAGATGTCACCTTCTCGTTCTTCCTCCTGCTGATGATTCTGTCGAGTCCATTAAAGGCCCCAGAGGCGACAAACAGGATGTTAGTAGTGTCCACCTGCACCGTCTCTCCCCTCAGCTTTCTGGAGTTCTTCTCAGGAACATTGACCACAGTGCCCTCCAAGAGTTTGAGCAAGCCCTAGCAAACAGAGACAAACACAAGATCTGAAACCAGCCAAGAAACAAGAAGCACAGACTTGGAGGACTCAACAATTCAACAACATGCTACAATAATATCAACAACATGCTTAAAATGCAAAAACTATATCATACAATCACACTTTCCATTCAAAATGAAGAAACTGATATGCATGCTGATCTCCACCACAGCTGTAATGTGGATTGCTGGCCATTTTAAATGTTCAGGAGAGCTAGCACCACAGGAGAGCTCGCACTCCAGGCCACACAGTACTACAGCAGCGCTAGCACTACAGGAGAGAGCTAGCACTACAAGCCACACAGTACCACAGGAGAGCTAGCACTACAAGGCCACACAGTACCACAGGAGAGCTAGCACTACAGGCCACACAGCACTACAGGAGAGCTAGCACTGACTGAAGGGCAGGCACATCTCTCACTGATGTAGCCTGCGGGCCTGGCGTCTAGCGTCTCTAACGCAGGGGAGCGTCTCTAATGCAGGGGCAGCCCAAGGAACTGTGGCCAACATAAATCAACCCTATCCCTGGGAAAACACAACCAAATAGTGGACCAGTGCTGTGGACCAGTGCTGTGGACCAGTGGTGATTTGAGTGCCTATCTAGGGGGGCTTTAGCCCTCCTCAAAATGTTTAGTTATTCTTTTCTAAAAACATTTTTAATTTTTTTTTTATTACCACAGGTAGTTCAATTTTGAGAGCGACCACCATTGTGGTGTTTTTGTTTTGGGGGAATGTAACAGTAAATTAATTACAAATGTAGGCCTTGTGCTTTGCATGTGTACATCTCACATTCTCACTGGGGTCTGAGCCCCCCTAAAGGTTAAACCCTAGAATCGCCCCTGCTGTGGACTACCAATCAGAATCTGCAAACCACATGGCCCAGGCTTGAACCTGCTACAAAATGTAAATGCTCCTGGGCCCAGCCTACGCTAAAGGAAAGCCTCTTTTCTGACTGAACAACTTGGGAACCCTGAAAAAGACCTTGGCTGTTGAAACACTCAGATTTCTCACACACTGACCTGCTGCACTCCTTCTCCGCCCACATCTCTCAACTGATGAATCCCAGGGACGCTTCCAATTTTATCAACTTCGTCCAAGAAGACTATGCCTGCAAAGGAAGAGTATAAATCAACACCACGTTTGATCTGTTCATTATTATTAGTATAATTATTATTGGTGCTTACTAATATTGTTATTACTGCACCATTCCGCCATTTCAAATTACACAATTACGACCCAGATGCAGCATGAAATATAAACTAGGATAAAAAACTTCCATACATCATAAATGTGCAATTAACATTGGATTAACATGGAGCTACATTCCACAGTCAGCTGTACTGAAGCGGATTACACTCTGCAGAGGGATGGAAAGTTCCTGGTAGAGGTCAGGAACTTTGGCTTGGAAATTTTGCCCACCAAGAAAATCATATAAAATCATTTATTTTAGTTAATTTTATTACAGGTCACCTTAAAATGACTAACACCCCTGGAGTCATTAATAATTAAACTATTTTGTATTTGCTAGACCATTATTTATTCTGACTTGTTTTTATAATCACAAAGTTCCATGTGTCAGAAAGACCGTGTCATCCTGACAAGGTGGATGAGTGGACGACCCCCTACTGGTGATGCAGCGTAGTGCGTGCACAGCTCATGTTTCCACCACATGAGCGTCAATAATACAATATATGCCATTTAGCAGACGCTTTTATCCAAAGCGACTTACAGTAGTGACCGTATACATTTTACAGTATATGTGGCCCCAGTGGGGAATGAACCCACAACCTAAGCGTTGCCAACGCCATGCTCTACCAACTGAGCCACAGAGAACCACCATGTTCGTCAAGAACATTTAGTCAGAGCTCCACCCTGCTACAATGGGATTGATCAACCACAGACACACGCCATCGTAGTTTAGGTTCATTATTAACGGTATAATAGAGCGATGACGATAAACTCAACATTTTACTGAGTAGAGTTTGATAATTCGATTGTATTGTAGCTAAATTTAGCAAGCATTGTTCAAAGACTAGTTAGCCAAAACTTGCCATTAATTGGATGTTCCAACAAAATACAAAGTTAGAAAGAGGTTACAAAGTTCAATAAAGTTCAAAATAATTATTTATTGTTTTAATTTGTATGGGACGGTATGTGTCTCCTATAATTACAAATTTCCATAAATTCCCATGGAAAGGTTTTGCAACCCTAGCTCTAACACATAGAAGTCTAAATTATTGAAGGTCTAAAAATATTTAAGTGAAATCAGTCTCAAGTCTTCCGACCATCTTTATGTTAGCCAGATTCAGGGTCGGATTCAACACAAGACCATATTAACTTTTCTGGTTTTATTCCCAGCTGAGAAAAATGAAAGACTAAATTAGAAAATCCATCATTGACACCAAAATCCAAACCACTTGGACCAGCTGTCATTCATGGGCTTATCAAGAAATGCATCTAAAATGTCAGATCATGTAAATGATCGGGGCCAATTAAATAATTAAGAGCAAAAGTTGGCATGAAATCCAGAAACGGATACGGCCCTCCTTCTACCCACTCCTGCACTAAACCAATGTTGCGGTGCGGTGATGGGAACAATGTGCTGCAGGAGGTGCCATCTTCTAAGTGAGATGCTAAACCGAAGTCCTTACTCACTATGTTATGGATCCTATGGCATGTTCACGCACGCACGCACGCACGCACGCACACTTCTAAGTGAGATGGTAAACCGATGTCCTTACTCACTATGTTATAGATCCTATGGCATGTTAGCATACAGCATTCATTTCAACGTTTCAACATTGCTTTGCTAAAAAAATAAGAGAAATATAATATTCCCCTAAACCCACCTTGCTGTGCTTTGTCGACGGAGTAGTTAGCGTCCTGCAGCAGCTTGGCGATGACGGACTCGATATCTTCGCCCACGTATCCCGCCTGCGTCAGCGTGGTGCAGTCGCAGATGGCGAACGGGACATCGAGACACCTCGCGAGAGTCTGAGCCAGCAGCGTTTTACCTGCCGACGGCCACAAGGGGGAGCGTTAGAGGCCGCTCTGCAGAATGAAGACATTCCCCAGATGCAACATTTTCCCCCTTAAAACACGCTGTTGGGGGCTGCGGGTAGCGCAGCGGTCTAACGCACTCCGTCGGGAGTGCGAGCTGCCTACTGTAGTCGCGGTTTGAAACCCGACTGCGTCAGTCCAGCTCTGGCCGGGAGCCCTGATTGGGGGGGGGGCATTTGCCTGTCCGCCCCAGGGGGGAGGGGAGGGAGGGAAAGTCGGCACGAGCTCGCCGAGGAGCAGTAGGGCGTTCCTAAAGAGCAGGTGGGCAAGGTTCCGTCTCGTAGGAGGCGGATCATCGCCGGCCTCGGGAATATTATCTTGACCCGGAGGACGGGCGGCGGGCTCGTGAGGGGAGGGAGAATCTAAATAAATAGAGGGTTGAACTGGCCACTAAATTGGGGAAAAAACCAGGAAAAACTCAAACAAAAATAAAAGGAGGAGGAAAAAAAGAGGTAACTGAAGCGAACCTGATCCCGTGGGCCCCAGCAGCACGATGTTGCTCTTCTCCAGCTTGATGTCGGTGGGGTTCGAGTCCAGGACCTCCCCGCCTCTCTTCTCGTGGGGGGGCTGCTGGCTCACCTGCTGCTGGACAGAGGCCCCCAGCGCGTTGCCATGGGGACTGATGCCAGCGATCTGCAGCAGCTCTGAAACGACAGGGCGGGGCGCGGTTCACACACCCAGAGGAGAGGACAGCGTTCTGAGGTTCACACACCAGAGGAGAGGACAGCGGTCTGACGTCCACACACACACACACACACACACACACACACACACACACACACACACACACACACACAGAGGAGAGGACAGCGGTCTGCGCCCCACACACACACACACACACACACACACACACACACACACAGCGCAGGGACAACAGTTCCACTGCGCACTCGCGTCACCAACGGTCCCTTAATCGTGCTTGGGTTTCTGCCGCCATTTTTATTGAGGTCCCAGCCAACCACCAGGGGGCAAGCTCAGCGTCCTCTTCACCAAAACCAAAACGCTTCATAGAATACTGCATGCATTCAGGGCTCTGGGTGGATGGAGCTGTCAAAACAGCCTGCTTCGTTCAAAATGATATAAGAGAAGAACCTTTTTCTTTCACACCAGTAGCTTCTTAAACAATGTTTACAGTGAGGGTGGGATGATTGTGGTCTTGAATGAACATTTTATACTATATCTGACTTTCAAAACTGCCAAATTATAATCTCAACACGCATATGGAAGGATCGCAGCTCAAACAAACAAACAAAAACAAACAAACAAACAAATGATGGTTCTCTTGATCATTTACATCACACACAAATATGATTATGCATGGAAGTGAACAAAAATGTAAACAATCCATGTACACAATAACACAAATGGAAATGTCAGAACGTAGAGAAAGAAAACATCAATTTGCATAATGAACACAACATGCAGGTAACCCATTGTTTGGGACACATGAGGAACAAACTGCACATTTTACGAGCCACTGACTGAATGCTCCTCCGTTTCCTCTTTGCTTTTACTCGTGAGTTCTGTGAAACACTTTTTGATGCAGCAAATCCCCATGTTCCATG
Source organism: Aldrovandia affinis (assembly GCA_029706075.1). NCBI lineage: Eukaryota > Metazoa > Chordata > Actinopteri > Notacanthiformes > Halosauridae > Aldrovandia > Aldrovandia affinis. The sequence continues at coordinate 3,572,296 of JAINUG010000091.1, read as the reverse complement.
TTATACCACACTCTCATGATTCAGCAGTATCACACACTCAGATACGCACAAAATCCCAGGAAGGCCAACGAAAAAACAATGAACTGGAAACCGGAGGGATGCTAGTTCACTTCCTGGGGCACTGCTGAAGTGCCCTTGAGCAAGGCACTGAACCCCTAAACTGCTCCAGGGGTGCTGTACTATGGCTGACCCTGCACTCTGACCTCTCTGATGGAGTACATATGTATAGGGGTCTATCTATGTGTGTGTGTGTATCTAGGAGAGATATGTGAAAAGACAAATTCCAATTACCTTGTGTAACATAGCAAATAAAGTATATTATTATTATTATTATTATTATTAAAACACACCCTAGAACAGCACCCAGGCCAGCTCATCCAGCCCTGGTACTGTGAAACTGTGCTCTTTTTTAAGAAGTTGTTTCAGATTTTCTCCCAATTTAGTAGCCAATTACACCCTCTCTTTTTCATGTCAATCCCCCTCGTATTGTGAGTTAGCCCTGAGACCGGTAGGGATAAAGGCGACGTGTCATCTCCTCCAAGATGGCACTCGCCATGCTGTCGACCGTAACTCCGGTAGTCCAGAGCCACTCCTGTGCGCAGCAAACATTCTGTCGGCTTCCCTCCCCTCTCCCTGGGGCGGACAGCCAATTGCCGCCCCCTAGTGGCACTCCCAACCAGAGCAGACTCTGCGACCAGCATCGAACATTGTAACCGCTAGACCACCGGGAGGCCCAAACTGTGCTCTTTTTTAAAGCCCTATTTGAGATATTTCATCCATGCAACTTTGAAATAACATGGTTACATCCCATATATATATATACACATACACATATGAACACACATGAACACACACACACACACCAAAATGATTCACACCCGAGATAAAGATTAGCAAAGGCGGCTGTATAAAATAAATACAGGTAATGAGCTATATTGGATGCTCAAAAATATAATTTTATACTAATACAATTGCTCAGAGAAAAGGATTAGGCAAGTAATTTCCTCCCCCCCAAAATATTTTTATCACACAATTATCCACAACCCTAATAATTACTCTAAATCATATCCAACAAAAATAAATCTGCATGAACATGCTACTCTTTTAGGTTCATCTCGATCTCGGGGAACTGTGCTGTGGCCCCACGTGGCTTCCTGTTTCACTGGGGTATAAATATGAGGACGTGAGGGAGCCCACATGTAAATTAGGGGTGTAGCGCTGTGAACCGAACGAACGCAACCTTGCTTTAACCACTACCGCACGTGCAGAACTTCAACTGAGATCAGGCATGTCGCTGGCAGTACGTCAAACTTTAGACGCATCACCCGAATGGGAATATCACTGGAACAAGGAAAAAGCTGAGTGGAGTGCAAACCCAGCTCCCCGTGGCATTCAAACAGCCTCTCTCTGATAATGCAGACCGGGCCAAAGCAATACCAAACGCTGTAGGAGTTTCTATAGCAGCGGATCGGCGACCATACTCCGCTGTGGAGAACACAGGTTTTAATGTTGAAAGTGATTGAGTCTCGCTATGAAGTTCCCTCTCATCCACATTTCAGCACTTTGTCCAGTAAATTATGGCCAATTAGCCACGGTTTACAAAGTGCATAATAAATGAAAAGCAATTTTATGTTTTGCGTTTCTTTTTTTTCTCCCCGCTGTACTGCACTGATCTTGTGCGCTAACTGATTGTTCTTACCTTGTATTAATGCACATCTTGTAAGTCGCTCTGGATAAGAGCGTCTGCTAAATGCTTAAAATGTCAATGTAAAAATGTACTGAAAACGTACCGAACCGTGACTTCAAAACCGAGGTACGTACAGAACCGTGATGTTTGACCGTGACCGAACCCCTAATGTAAACAGATGTCATCCATCACCATGGGGAAAAGCAAAGAAGGGCTGTTGACTGTCACAAGTCAGAAGATAGTTACAAACATTTTTAAAAAGATACCATTTTCCATTATTAGGTGAAAAGTGAATATGTTTGAAACCACTGGGGCAGTGGTAACTAGAGATGCACCGATTGCGATTTTCTTGGCCGATTCCGATTTCCAATTTTTGATTAGTCTGACCTGCTGATACCGATTTTGGCCGATTCCGATTTTTTTTCTAAAAACAATAATTGACAACTTACACAAACATTTTTGTAACTTTGCTTTAATAGAAAATTAAGATTGACAATTCTGAGGTAGGTCAGAAGCATGAGGTAGGTCTCACTAAAACACATTTCAAAAGGTTCCAGGTTACTGGACAGAGCTTTTCTTTTTTTGTGCAAATTAAATTCAATGATGAATACAAGAGAATCCAACAACAGTGGCATGTAGCCTTTAAGTAATAAATAAAAAGAAACAAGAGTAGTTTAAATTTACTGACATGGTGACAGACCATTAGTCCGGAAATATTTTTTTAAACACTAACGTTATATTCTGATGACAGATGACACAAGCCCTTTTTCCATTAAATAATTATATGGCTTCAACTTGATGTGCATCAGAAAGTTATTGCGACAATGCTAATGGAAAACAGGTTAGTTCGAACCTATGATGCGCTAGACTAATTTGTTTGCTAGAGGTGGATTAGAGTAGATCCCAATTCTATATAGTGCAATGGAAAACACTTGTAGCGATATAAGGGCGGATGTTTCAGTTGCGGAGCTTGTCAAAGGCATTGAAACAAGCCGCTCTTCAGCAGAATTTCGTTATTTGCGTGAGTCAGGTAGCCTAACGACTACGACTTTAACTAGCTTCAAAGCCTAGATAAAAATGTTTCAAACTAGGAGTAATTGGAAAAGAGGCGATGCTGCTGTTTCTGAGTTTGTTTGATAGTGGAAACGCACAGCTGGCACCTTCATGCACAACACAGTTAATACACCATTTGTGGTTTAGCTAGAAATCGTTAGATGAATTTATCATTAGGTCTAATAAGTTCGATTTGTATGAGTGAATAGCACTGTTTCATAACGTCACTCATTAGCGAACATAATGATTTCAGTGCAATTCAGTGCTTCAGCAGGGCATTATTACGTCAAGTTTATGCACTACCACTATGTTCTATTAATGGAAAATGGTTCAGAGGAACCGAACTAGCGCAACGGTTAATTGTTAACTACCTACGGTACTGTAGAAAACGACTATACCGTCACATTTTCAGAATTTGGGCATCGACTTGGTACCTGGGTGATGACTTTTCAAGTGTCTGATTAGGTTGGTCGTTCGAGCGTTTTTCGAGGTTGTTCCTCCGCGGCTTATTTTCGATTGACATGTATGACAAACTGCAAGCTTTAAGTCGTCTTCACTGACTGTGAAAAACGCCCATACTGAGGACATGTTGAGGCGTTTTCAGCGCTGCGCTCATCTGATCTGTTTGCATTGGCTCACGGGTGCGCGCACGTCACGTGAAAAAGAGGGGGCCGAGGAGCCAACCGGCGCACAGAATCGGCTATGTGGAGTGATCGGGATCAAGTCACCGATTGAGGCGATCAGCTGAAAATCGCCATTTCCGGTCAGAGGCCGATCGATCGGTGCATCTCTAGTGGTAACCCTGCCTGGTAGAGGGTGGAAGTGCATCTTGCCCATGCGCATAGTAAGGCACATGGTTTGGGAGGCAAAAGGCCACAGTTGGAGATCTACAAAACATTACATTACATTTACATATTAAGCATTTTGCAGATGCTCTTATCCAGAGCGACTTACAAGATGTGCATTAATACATGGTAGGAACCATGTACTGCACATCTTAAGGACACAAAGTCTCCAAATCTACCATCAGACGCCGCCTCCATGGCAACAGGCTTTTTGGAAAGGTTGCCAGAAAATGCTTCTACTGAGGGAAACCAACAATAAGAAGAGTTTGCTAAAGGGCACTGGAACTCCGATTGGAACCGGGCGTTACGGTCAGGTGAGACCAAAAGAGGGTTCTGGCCTTGGACACCAGTGGTGGGTTTGGCGTCGGAAAGGTGGGGCTTCCGGGTGTGTAGCGGTTACAACATTCGACGCTGGCCACTGCGACCGGGGTTCAAAGACATTACTAACCTTTTCCTTCCCGGTGTTACAGGTATGGTATGCAGCTGCCAACAACGATGTCTATCGCAGTATTACTGCACTGATCTCGTGCGCAAACTATGATTGTTCCTACCATGTATTAATGCACATCTTGTAAGTCGCTCTGGATAAGAGCGTCTGCTAAATGCTGTAAATGTTAAATGTTAAATGCAATTCCACCGGCCGCGCCAGTATCGGCTGTGGCGGGGAGTGCCACTAGGAGGCAGCAATTGGCTGTCTGCCCCAGGGAGGGGGGAGGGAAGCCGATATGAGCTCGCTGCATATAGGAGTACTCTGGAGTACCGGAGTTACAGTCGATGGCTTGGCGAGTTCCGTCTCGGAGGAGACGGTACATCACCTTTGTCACTGCCGGTCTCAGGGCTACGGCAGCAAACTCAGAATACGAGGGGGTTGACATGAAAAATAGTGTAATTGGCTAATAAATTTGGAGAAAATCTGAAACACGTTATTTTAAAAAACAAATTTAAAAAAAAGTAAAGGAGGACGCTTATGTTGAGAAGAACGTCATACCTGTGGCGAGATAAGGTGGAGGATCTTTGATGTCATGGGAATCCACAGTCCTGGGGCTTGTTGTTAAAGTCACTGGAATCATGGAGCGTACAGTATATACATTCTTATAATTTCCCAGAACTGTTGCCGCTCACATTTCAAGCTATTAATAGTTCTGTCGGACACGGTGTAAAGTTACTGCGTGGAGGAGGAAAAACGGGTAAAAACTAGGTCACCGGGACGCCTCGTATTTCGACCTGCGGGGGCGGACAGCGGGCACTTGGCTCTGAATTTATCCCTGTGCGCTCTTTGCACTTTCTTTCCCACTCGGAAAATCCAATTCACCATTTAGATTTCAGGGTTTTAGTGGGAATTACTCGTTCGGGAATCAGGGGGTTAATGCAGGGCTGCAGGATTTGGGGCATTTGTACAACACAAGATTAGATTAGTTGATTAAAAGCTAAAAGCGCCAAAACATGGAAGATGCAGCTGCTCAAGAGCGTGCCACTCTGGAGAGAGTCCACTCTGCCAATGGCGTTGGTCAGCAGCGCATGGTCTGCGCGTATGGTCTGCACGTATAGGGCAGCGGATGGTCTGTACGTGGTGTCGGTCAGCAGCGCATGGTCTGCACGTACAGGGCAGCGGATGGTCTGCACGTACAGGGCAGGGTATAGGGCAGCGGATGGTCTGCACGTATAGGGCAGCGGATGGTCTGCACGTATAGGGGATGAGAGATCATCACTTACTTGTAAATCTGTATTCATCCTCGCGTCTTCTCATTTCTAGCTCTACAGAAAGAGGATGAAAGTTGTCATATCAAAAGACCACTATTAAAAACTACTGGTGCCCCTACAAAAAAAAATATAAAAAATTCACCATTCACCCCACAATTCTAGCTACTCAGAATATCAACAAAAGAAATGTAAAAACACAGATCTATGCCGCCCCCTCCTTGTTGTATAGCTCTACCACTCTAGAGTCCGAGTCTGAAACGCAAGTTAAACTTTACACCCTGTAATCCATTGTACGAATGCCAAATGACGCAGAAGAGTCCGGTGGCCTGGAAGTGTGGATAGGGCTTTGTGTTTGTGTGGCATCACTGCCGGGGCCTGTACATGGGGCTGAGAGTAACGCACAGCTGATGAACGCAGTCGGGGATTTGGACCGCAGTTGGGGTTTTGACTGCAGTCCGGCAGGGAACCCTGGGACAGCACGCCTGTGCAGATTACCCTACACGTGGTTCTGAACTAATCTGAATGATTCAACAGCACAGAGAATGAATGAAGGGTTCTTTACATTAAGAGGTGGGATGCGTTTACCCTTCTTGAATCTACAGCACATTATACTGTCTTAGCAGAAGCTCTTATCCAGGACAGCTTACATAAATACCCATTTATATCTATTGGTGGAATTTACACATGTACCACCTTGGAATCAAAACTGCACACTTCTATTTGGTTCAAGTTCGGTTCACAAATCACGTCGACCAAAGGGCCACCCAACTGATATTGTTGTAAGAACATAAGAACATAAGAATACTTAATGACGAGAATGGGCCGTTCAACCCACCTAGGCTCGTCATGTCCTAATCTAAAGAGTATCTAGTACTGCATCTAGCCTGGACTTGAATAGCCCAAGTGTTTCTGCCTCTACTACCCGACCTGGCAAGCTGTTCCAGGCATTGACAACTCTCTGTGTAAAGAAAAACTTCCTAATATCCGTGTGGGAATTTGCCTTTCCAGCTCTGGCCTCTTGTTCTGCTGACCCCACTTATCTTTAAAAATCTCTGGTAGTTCACTTTGTTCATCCCTTTTATGAATTTAAAAACCTCAATCAAGTCTCTGTTTGCTAAGCTTAAATAGATTGAGTGCCTTAAGTCTATCCTCATAACTTTTACCTTTCATACCAGGCATCAGTTTAGTTGCCCTTTTTTGCACTTTTTTCAAGAGCTTCTACGTCTTTCTTTCTTGTAGTGCGGTGCCCAGAACTGCACACAGTCCTCCAAGTGAGGTCTTATAGAACACTATGAACCTAAATGGATGGACAGGATGTGCCCTTTAAATTTCACTGTGTGAACAAGCCGTTTAGATGTCAGAAAAAAAGTCTATTTTACAGAATCGTTTACACAATCAAAGCATGAGTACATTTGCAGCTGCATTGTACATTTGCAGCTGACCGCAGCACACTGTTGAGAAACATGTTTTGTGGTAATCCATACATTTATTCAAAATAAAAAAAATTTAAAAAAAAAACTGCCAGAGACGCTCTTACACACAACCGGTAACAGAAACAAACAAAAGCAATAACGGACAAACAAACATTTGACAGCGTTCAACATTAAAGTAAAATTCCGTAAGATCACAATCACCACCACTCTCTCCCCCCAAGTAACAAAAATGATTGTTTAGTCTAGCCCTAGAACAGTTGTAGAGAGAGCGTAGCATAGCATAGCCCCAGAATGAGAGCAAGGATAACGGAAAGCACATTTATGATAACATTGACCGAATGTTTTCTTCATAACAATACATCAAGTCGCCACTGACTATGAGAGGATAAGCTCTGATCAGAGACGTTGGACCCAACCACCCCTCCCAATGGATGCATGTGGACACCATCAGGACTGTACCAACCTCGAGGGGTAAGGGACGCCTGCTTCTCCACTTCCACCTGCGGTCTTGGGCCAGCCGGGATATTGTTGTAAATGCGTTTGTAATGGTTGTACACGGCCACAGCGAGCACTTTCTTCGCATAGGACTGGCCGACAACGTGCTTATCCAGGTAGGCGTAGATCTGAAAGAGTTACAGCAGAAGAATGATTATCATGGGTACAGGAGCGTGGTAATGTGTAACTCAAGTGCATGATGCGTGGCCTTATTCAGGGACTCATAAACTGGGGCAGAAGACACACCTGCAGTTATCACAGAGAAGTCATGTTTCACAGAAAAGGTTTTTTTTGTTTGTGTGGTTTTTTTTTTTTTTAAACAATGTTTTCCCCTACCTGTTTGAGCTGGTAAAGTCACTTGCTTTTAAATTTGTTTTTAATACTAATAAATATGTATGTATGCATATATTTATATATGTGTGTTTTTTGTACAATGTTTTTGTACCTTCTTAGGTGGCGGGGTGGCTTCTGCTGGAAGGCCAGCTTGACCGCTTCTGCAGCCGACTCCGGCTCTTTATTCAAACTCTTCTTGGAGTCAGTCTCTGACAGCACCACGAAAAAGTGATGGCACTTTTCACATTTCACAAAGCGCGTGGAAGCTGGAGGAGGAGAAGAGGGGAAAACAAACCCAATCAAACCAATCTTTGGGAACCACTCACAACAGGAACTTAACCGGTTTGCCACGAGCTGTCATGACACCCTTTCTGCTTGCCATTTGGAGTACAGATCACGTAAAGCACTGCACCTGGAGTCTAGAAATACAACGTTAGGGTCCAGTAAAGGAGACCAGCTCAGGTCCCTGGGGCTGGCATTAACATACTTGCTTGCCTGGTCTACTAAAATGTTTTTTCATGTGATAACTCTAAAGTTTCTTAAAGTGATCCATTAGAACAATGCACTGTTGATCAGATTCTCTGCCTGCTCAACAAGTGAAGCATCCCCACCATTCATTGAATCATAAATACAGTGCATCCGGAAAGTTCAATTCAATCTACACACAATACCCCATAATGACAAAGCAAAAACAGGTTTTTATAATTTTTTGGCAAATTTATTCAAAATAAAAAATCTGAAATATCACATTTACATAAGTATTCAGACCCCACAATTTAATCAATTTTAGAATAAGGCTGTAGCATAACAAAATGTGGAAAATGTGAAGGGGTCTGAATACTTTCCGGATGTGTCAGAGGAAGGCAGAATACTTCTACAAGACTTTGCAGATCTTTACATTTTTTGCATTTACAATCCTGCAAAATTAGCATTTGACTTTACGGAGTGACACCGTAGTTGACCGATTGCTGCACAAGTGTCCGTCTGACCACTTGAATAACTTTCATCAGGACGTTATGCAAGAGGTTTATTTTTAGAGTTGTCCAGGAGTGATGACCTCAGCAGGGCCCTACATTATCCACGGACGAGTGCAAGGCCATCACAGGCGGCAGAGCCACAGCACAGAGGCGCTAGAAAGCCACAGCAAACCAAGAGCCAACACCCTCTTTTTTTAAACATTTTTTTGGCATTTAGCAGACGCTCTTATCCAGAGCGACTTACACAGTTTACATTTCTTTACATACAATCCATTTATACAGCTGGATATTTTACTGAAGCAATTCAGGTTAAGTACCTTTTTCATGGGTACAACAGCAGTGTCCCAACTAGGGATTGAACCTACAACCTCTGAGTTACAAGCCCAGCTCCCTAACCATTACACAACACTGCCAGCCCTTGTGCTCTTCTGTAAAGCCTTTCAAAAGTGCTTTTATGGGCCACACAACAAAGTTGGTGGAATTTTAGTTGGTACAGCAGCTCACAGGTACATACAACAAACACGTTGACTAGCTGCCTGCCCAGGGACTACTGATGAAAATGAGCCTCCTTGGCTAACTACTGGCTAGTAGGTAGTGTAGTATAATGGTTAGGGAACTGGGCTTGTAACTTAGAGGTTGCAGGTTCAATTCCAAGTGGGGCACGGCCATTGTACCCTTGAGCTAAAGGTGCTTAACCTGAATTGCTTCAGTAAAATATCCAGCTGTATAAATGGATTGTATGTAAAGAAATGTAAACTATGTAAATCGCTCTGGATAAGAGCATCTGCTAAATGCCTAAAATGTAAATGTAATACATGTCATTTAGCAGACGCTTTTATCCAAAGCGACTTACAGTAATGAATGTATACATTTTTCAGTACATGTGGTCCCAGTGGGAACTGAACCCACAACCTAAGCGTTGCCAACGCTGTGCTCTACCTACTGAGCCCCACAGAACCAAATGTAAATGTAAATGTAAATGAAATGTAGACGCTGAACCAGAGGGAAGCCTGGGTGTGCACAGTCTCTGGTGATTTTGGGGGGGGTTGAGGACTCCTGTGCACTTACAGACGAAGGTCTCCACGTGAGTGCAGGGGTCCCCACACTTTGGGCAACGGAGCTGGCCGCCGCCTTTCCCAGAGTTCCCAGAGTTTGCGGATCTTTTCCCCGTCGCTTCACTCATCGACTTCTGCTTCCAACGAAGGCCAGAGCAAGCATGGAACAAAACACACACACACACACACACACACAAAGTCATATCGAAACAACGTGAATAAGGAAAAGTAGCTCACATGTTTTTACAACAGGGGAGATTATCACCAGAGGCTGCAACAGTGACCAGACGAGCGGTCACACACCATTTACCCAGAGAACGCTCGCTTCCTGGGCGAGGTTTATGGGACACGCCGTTATCGGACAGAACCCGACTTGAGCACGCGTACCTTTCCATCGCCAGAGCCGTCTTTCGCCGAACCGTCCTTTGAGGCGAAGTACACAGTGGTCTCTGAGAACGATCGGGCAGGTACTCTACGAGTCAGGTGCACCTCGTAAGAGCTCGGCCGGCCCAGGGCAAAGAGCTGAGCCCGAGAGCACGAGAACCCTGCAGACGCAAGAGATCGTCCCTCAGTCAGAACCAAGCAACGCATCCTGTACACAAATCTGATTACATTACATCAAAGGCATTTAGCAGACGCTCTTATCCAGAGCGACTTACACATTTCTTTACATACAATCCATTTATACAGCTGGATATTTTACTGAAGCAATTCAGGTTAAGTACCTTTAGCTCAAGGGTACAACGGCAGTGCCCCCACCTGGGATCAAACCTGCAACCTCTGAGCTACAAGCCCAGCTCCTTAACCATTATGCTAACACTGTCACCTGATTTCTTGCACGGACTATGATTTTTCCTACCATGTGTTTATGCACATCTTGTAAGTCGCTCTGGTTAAGAGCGTCTGCTAAATGCCTAAATGTAATGTAAATCTGAATAACAAACCAATTCACATTATATATATATTTTTTGTATTTGTTCAACCTCCCCATTGCAGGCCCTGCCCCAAACTCATTCATGGATATTATCAATAACAGTAAATATATTGCTATAATTTAACTTTTCAAGTTTGATTAATGTAGCCTACGTTTTTCATTTATACCACTTTCTTAAAAAATAACCATAATAAGTTATAATAAATAATAAAAAGTGCCAATTCTCCCTTCCCCAACCTCTGTTGGAACCATATTTTTGATTGTAACCATAAACAAAATAAAATGTGTAACAGTAAGACTGGTGGCTGCTAATTGCTAACTGATTTAGCAGAATAGGCAAATCCCTATTCGCATAAATGTGCAACTCGCAGCTTAGATGTTTTGATAAAGTCACGTGGCCATCAGATGAAACGTGCATGCAACGTCTTGCGTAAGTATTACGAAGTACACTTTAAGGTGGCGCGTGCGAAACGTGAGCAATGAACACATTGGTTGCACTATTGTACACTACAACAACCTAAGCCCCAATACTATTTTGTAAAATAGTTTCCCCCAAATTATTGTATTAATGTATATGAGCAAAATAGGTCATTTGAAATACGAAGCTAGCCAATTTAAGATGGCTAGCTAGAGATTTAAGTCACGCGTGGATTTTTAGCAGCAACATTGAACTTTACAGTTAACTGGGTGCCAAGATGGTGGCCTTCAAATGTATTTAGTTTACACAAAGGTGTGGAACTTGCTTAGCCAGCGATGGCTATACCTTCTCATAATATAGACTGGCTAGCTAGCTAGTGGCCGTAACGTTAGTCCTTCTGGTAAGGCTATACGTTGGCTAAAGATGAACTAGGCAGCCGATACGTGCTAACAACGAGCAAAATATTTCGCAAGCCAATTTATCTCACTATTAACTAGCAAAATATTGTCAATACATTCCTGCAACAGTTCGCTAACTTGACAGTCGTACAGGTACGACATAAATAAACCAATTTATGTCGTACTATCCTAGCTAACGTTAAAGGTCTAACGTTAGCCCTGTCGACATAGAAGGCTAGCCAGCTAGCTAGCTAGCTGCATTTGGTACAAGTTTAAGTAAATAGCGAACACAGCTAGGCCACCATAGCGAACGCTACTCACCTTTATGTGCTGAATTTATGAGCAATCTCGCCGCTGATGTGCAAGTGCAGGACATTTTTCGTTAACAAAGGGTCCAGCCAAAAATGAACAAAACAAGTTTCTTCGACGAAGACTTTGTTTATTTTTTTTCCGTGTTAGCCTGCTAGCTGCGCTGTAGCAAAGATGGTAGCTACGGTAACGTCCTGTTCCGTGCGATGTTGAAATGTGTCGCTAGGCCCCAAGCCTGTCAAAAGCAGAGATAACAGATCAGAATACCAAAACAAGGCATAAAACGAATGCCTATCAGACCACAGTATGATCGAAAACTCGTATTAATGTGCCAGATTAACAAATTTGCAGAATGCAATTCAAATTAAGAGTTCTGTCTTCAGTAACATTTAGCCAATAAGCGAATAACTTTGCCAGGGATAATAATACTAGTGTCCAAAAACTATGCTCTAGGTAGGTCGCAGGCGAACTACTGTTGTTGTCTACTTACGCGCAGATCCGCGACAGGAACCAACCAAACAGTCCGATTTAATAAATTCGTCGAGCTCACTGCACGAAAACGCAACCACGGAGGTACTGCTCCACGTCTGTCGAACATGTGTAGTTACAATGTCACAGAGCATTGGTAAACTACCAAAACGGTAGTTTCTCCTTCCATGTGACAGTACAAATCCCGACGTGATGTAACCCTTTCTATAGCGAAGTACGTCAGCCAGTTGTTGCACAGCAAGCCAGCTAGCTGGTTTTCTCCAACGATTTGTAGGCGTAGCTTCTGCCCCAAAGGGCTGATCTTCGATGATTATCCACCACTTAACACACAAAACAGTGTAGATTTTTATCAACTAATCCGGTATGATTTGCCGGAGCGCAGAAAGTGCAAGTGCCCAAGCCACTATGTGGGACACTGGAAGACCATACTAAATTAGGCCACTACCCCCTTTAGTGACTTTCACAACAAATACTGTATTGCTGTGTTGACAAGTCAAGACATTATCAAAGAAAATTTAGAACTTACTGGCCTTGACCCAATTGTCTTTTAAGCAAGTACAAATGCAGGCACGCACGCACACACACACACACACACACACACACACACTCTTTCTTTGCAATAGAGATAGTATGCAAGGCGCAACTATGATTGTTTTTACCTTGTATTGATGCACATCTTGTAAGTCGCTCTGGATAAGAGCGTCTGCTAAATGCTTAAAATGTAAAATGTAAAATGAATGAATGATTTCATTGACTAAAGGTTTATTTGTATTTGTATAACTTCTAGGATGCATATCCCTGAGCCATTTATAGAAGCAACCAAAATGTCAGTTTTGAACAAACACCTTCAAGTATCTGTTTCAAGCAGTGCAGGAAATTAGTGTCCCTCACTGGAAAGGCTGAAGTCAGGGCAGTCCATTTTAGCACTACTTGGCAAAAAGTAATCTGGTAGCCTCTTAATAATAACTTTTTTGGGGGAGTTTTTGCAAGGAGTTTTTGTTTGTTTGTATAGTAACATATAAACCTTGTTATTCAAGAGAACCTCTTTGAAATAATAATAATAATAAGCAGTTGGCAGTGTAGTGTAATGGTTAGGGAGCTGGGCTTGTAACTCAGAGATTGCAGGTTCGATTCCCAGATGGGGCACTGCTGTTGTACCCTTGAGCTAAAGGTGCTTAACCTGAATTGCTTCAGTAAAATATTCAGCTGTATAAATGGATTGTATGTAAAGAAATGCAAACTGTGTAAGTTGCTCAGGATAAGAGTGTCTGCTAAAATGTGTAAGTTTGTTTATTATCATTGTGACCTGCTTCAGTCAATGTTAGGGTGGAGCTAAGAGCGTCTGCGTGTAAGTTTGACCTTCCCAGTGTAGCGTGAAGGTGAGTAGGGTGAGTAGGGCACAAGCTTACCAATGTTGGGGCCTACACCAAACAATCCGGGGCCAAATGTTTAAAGATTCTAAGAGGAGAGGTGCTGATCTAGGATCAGTTTAGTCTTTCAGCTCATAATGGATATGGTTAGTGTATGGACAGGGGAAACCTGATCCTAGATCAGCACTCCTAGTCTTAGAATCTTTGTACATACGGCCCCAGGTCCCCTGAGTGACGGTGTTACGCACAGATTTCAACAAACATGTAAAAACCCCTTCAGGCTTTGGAAAAAGGCAAAGGCCGGAGTGCTATTAGAGTTGAAAGGTGACAGAGTGAGATTAGAAGATGCTCATTGATGACGTTACTGATTTATGTTGTGATACTGGATAAAGTCATTTACATTTACATTTTAAGCATTTAGCAGACGCTCTTATCCAGAGCGACTTACAAGATGTGCATAAATACATGGTAGGAACAATCATAGTTTGCGCAAGAGATCAGTGCAGTAATACAGCAATAGACATCATTGCAGGCAGCTGCGTACCATACCTGTAACACTGGGAAGGAAAAGGTTAGTACATTTTTTCACTCCAAAGCCAAGTCCAAGGCACTCTTCCTGCCGTTTATCCCTCCACAACATCCGGAGGATCCGACCGTTCCTCAACCAAGAGGCCACTCAACTCCTGATCCAGGCCCTGGTGATCTCACGTCTGGACTACTGCAATTCCTTGCTGGCAGGCAATCCGGCCTGTGCCATCAAGCCACTGCAACTAGTCCAGAACGCTGCCGCTCGTCTGGTGTTCAACCAGCCGAAGTTCACCCACGTCACCCCTCTACTCTCCTCTCTGCACTGGCTCCCCATCGCAGCACGCATCAGATTCAAGTCACTGGTGCTTGCTTTTCAAGCGACCAGAGGTACTGCTCCCCCATACCTCCAGTCACTCATCCGCCCTACACCCCGTCCAGACCTCTCCGCTCCGCCTCCGCTGTCAGACTGACTGCCCCATCCCTCCGGGCGCCTGGCAGCCGCTCACTCACGGTCTCGCCTCTTCTCTGTCCTGGTCCCTCGTTGGTGGAACGACCTCCCGCAATTGGTCAGGACTGCGGAATCACTTCCAATCTTCCGCAAGAGACTCAAAACTAGAGATGCACCGATTGCGATTTTCTTGGCGATTCCGATTTCCAATTTTTGATTAGTCTGACCTGCGATACCGATTTTGGCGATTCGATTTTTTTTCCTAAAAACAATAATTGACAACTTACACAAACATTTTTGTAACTTTGCTTTAATAGAAAATTAAGATTGACAATTCTGAGGTAGGTCAGAAGCATGAGGTAGGTCTCACTAAAACACATTTCAAAATAAAAAAGTGTTCCAGGTTACTGGACAGAGCTTTTCTTTTTTTGTGCAAATTAAATTCAATGATGAATAAAGAGAATCCAACAACAGTGGCATGTAGCCTTTAAGTAATAAATAAAAAGAAACAAGAGTAGTTTAAATTTACTGACATGGTGACAGACCATTAGTCCGGAAATATTTTTTAAAACACTAACGTTATATTCTGATGACAGATGACACAAGCCCTTTTTCCATTAAATAATTATATGGCTTCAACTTGGCGTGCATCAGAAAGTTATTGCGACAATGCTAATTGACCCAGAAAATCTCAGTAACTACAGGCCAATTTCTAATCTTTCTTTTCTCTCAAAAATTCTAGAAAGCTGTAGCTCAGAGACTGACTTCGTTCCTGACATCAAATGACATCTATGAAACCTTTCAGTCAGGATTTAGGCAACACCATAGCACTGAGACTGCTCTTATTAAAGTTGTCAATGACTTACTGATATCAGCTGACTGTGGATGTGTCTCTATTCTTGTGCTTTTGGACTTAAGTGCTGCGTTTGACACAATAGACCACCAAACTCTTCTGAGCAGACTTGAAAACCTAGTTGGACTGCGTGGACAGGCACTCTCCTGGTTTAAATCCTACCTATCAGATAGATATCAATTTGTGCAGTTAAATGGCGAGGCCCTCTGCTCTCATCAAGGTGGAATATGGCATCCCTCAAGGTTCTGTTTTGGGGCCATTATTGTTCTCCCTTTACATGTTGCCACTTGGTGATGTCATTCGTAAACATGGCGTACATTTTCACTGCTACGCAGATGACACACAATTATACCTATCAATGAAACCTGGCGAAGGACAATTCGAACAGTTGGAGGCCTGTTTTAAAGACATAAAAGACTGGATGTCAGATAATTTTCTATTGCTGAATACTGATAAAACAGAGATGTTGGTCTTGGGGCCCAAAAACCTCAGAAGAGGTTATCTGATTTATCTCTTAATCTGGATGGTTGCTCTGTTGCTGCAAGTTTGGCGGTAAAAGACCTTGGTGTTACTATAGATCCTGGTCTCTCATTTGATAGTCACATCAAAAACATTTCCAGAGTAGCCTTTTTCACCTGAGGAATATTGCCAAAATTAGGGCTTCCTGTCATTAATAGATGCAGAAAAATTGGTACATGCCTTTGTTACATCTAGATTAGATTATTGCAATGCATTACTGTCTGGCTGTTCCAATGCCTCACTCAGGAGCCTACAACTCGTACAGAATGCTGCTGCAAGGATCCTGACTAGAACAAAGAAATATGAGCACATTAGTCCTGTGTTAGCGTCACTTCACTGGCTTCCTATAAACTATCGTGTAGACTATAAGGTACTCCTCTTAACTTATAAGGTGTTGCATGGACTTGCACCCTCTTACTTGACGGATCTACTTCATCCGTACAATCCCCCACGTTCACTTCGCTCACAAGATGCAGGCAACTTGGTAGTCCCTAGAATATCAAAAAATACAGCAGGTGGCAGAGCTTTCTCCTATAGAGCTCCTTTACTGTGGAACAGTCTACCCATCTCTGTGAAGGAGTCAGACACGGTCTCAATTTTCAAGTCTAGGTTAAAAACGCATCTCTTTAGTCTCTCTTATAGTCATTAGGTGCAGATGTGGAGGGGCGTAGCAATAGAGCCTTCTGGTGCAATGAGCTATCCTTACTGTCACCAATCATAAGTGATGATCCGCCCTATCAGGACTGCTGATGATGTGGTGGGATGGTCTCTGAGTGCCCTCATGGCTGCGTGCTCCTGTGCCACTCACCTAATTAGTTATGCTGCCCTAGATTACTTCTGCTGGTGCAAAAGTGTTATCACTACTCTTCCCCTGATCCGGCGTGATATTTATCATAGTCATAATTGCACCTTTCCTCTTTTCTCCCGGCTCCGTGGCACCTGCCCGGAGCTCACCTGCCAAGTCAACACCCCACCCCTGCCATGTGTTTAGCCGGATGCCGCTGGCCCAGACCCTAGCTGCTGGTTCCATCCCCCGCCCTGCCCTGGTATCTGGAGGGATGAGGTCCACCCCACTCCTACACTTAGAATGCCCTTCCAGTGGTCTGTTAAGCCACATGAGCCTCAAGGACTATTTGTGTTGTTGTTTTCTCTGTATCCCACAATTTTCCAGGAGTTCATCTCGACCGCCTTTTAAGGGGTCAGGGAATAATTTTCAGTTTCCTACATTGGCTCCAATGGTTTTCTGGTTTTTGATTCCCTCTGGAAAATGCCAATTGTGAGGCGCTGTGTGACAACCTGTTTGTAAATGGCGCTATACAAAAATAAAGATTGATTGAGATTGATTGATTAATGGAAAACAGGTTAGTTCGAACCTATGATGCGCTAGACTAATTTGTTTGCTAGAGGTGGATTAGAGTAGATCCCAATTCTATATAGTGCAATGGAAAACACTTGTAGCGATATAAGGGGCGGATGTTTCAGTTGCGGAGCTTGTCAAAGGCATTGAAACAAGCCGCTCTTCAGCAGAATTTCGTTATTTGCGTGAGTCAGGTAGCCTAACGACTACGACTTTAACTAGCTTCAAAGCTTAGATAAAAATGTTTCAAACTAGGAGTAATTGGAAAAGAGGCGATGCTGCTGTTTCTGAGTTTGTTTGATAGTGAAAGCACAGCTGGCACCTTCATGCACAACACAGTTAATACACAATTTGTGGTTTAGCTAGAAATCGTTAGATGAATTTATCATTAGGTCTAATAAGTTCGATTTGTATGAGTGAATAGCACTGTTTCATAACGTCACTCATTAGCGAACATAATGATTTCAGTGCAATTCAGTGCTTCAGCAGGGCATTATTACGTCAGGTTTATGCACTACCACTATGTTCTATTAATGGAAAATGGTTCAGAGGAACCGAACTAGCGCAACGAAGTTAATTGTTAATTAACCCGGTACCTACGGTACTGTAGAAAAAGCGACTACCGTCAGAATTTGGGCATCGACTTGGTACCTGGGTGATGACTTTTCAAGTGTCTGATTAGGTTGGTCGTTCGAGCGTTTTTCAGGTTGTTCCTCCAGCGGCTTATTTTCGATTGACATGTATGACAAACTGCAAGCTTTAAGTCGTCTTCACTGACTGTGAAAAACGCCCATACTAAGGACATGTTGAGGCGTTTTCAGCGCTGCGCTCATCTGATCTGTTTGCATTGGCTCACGGGTGCGCGCACGTCACGTGAAAAGAGGGGCGAGCCAACCGGCGCACAGAATCGGCTATGTGGAGTGATCGGGATCAAGTCACCGATTGAGGCCGATCAGCTGAAAATCGGCCATTTCCGGTCAGAAGCCGATCGATCGGTGCATCTCTACTCAAAACCCACCTCTTCAGACTCCACTACCCCTGATCTCTGTCCATCTAGCTAAATTGTCTTCACCACTGTCTACTTGTTCAACACTATACTCTTTATTTAAAAAAAAAAAAAAAAAAAAAAAAATGTAAAATACCTTTTCCTTCCCGGTGTTACAGGTATGGTATGCAGATGCCTGCAATGATGTCTATTGCTGTATTCCTGCACTGATCTCGTGCGCTAACTGTGATTGTTCCTACCATGTATTGATGCACATCTTGTAAGTCGCTCTGGATAAGAGCGTCTGCTAAATGCTTAAAATGTCAAATGTAAAATGTCTTCTTTTTATTGATTTTTTATTTTTGTTTTTGATTTTATCCCATTTTTCTCCCAATTTGGTAGCTAATTACACCCACTATTTTTATGTGAATCCCTCCCTCGCACTATGAGTTCACTGCCGTAGCCCTGTGACCGGTAGTGTCGAACGTGAAGCATCGTCTCTTCCGGGACAACACTCGCCAAACCGTCGACCGTAACTCTGGCACCCCAGAGCCACTCCTGTGTGCAACAAACATCATGTCGGCCTCCCTCCCCCCTCCCTGGGGCGGACAGCCAATTGTCGCCCCCGGTGGCACTCTGGCGCGGCCGGGGAATCAAACCCTGGTCACCGAAAGGCACTCTTCTTAATCAAAAAATGAAAAGGCCTTTATTGTGGTGCCTCGTAACTAGGCTACAACCTGAAATGACAGAATGACAATGCACGACTCTCTTGCACTTTGTTTTGCTTTAGTTGTTGTTATGTTGGCCAGTTCAGTTAGAACTGGCCCACGTTGCATTGAGAAAATAGCTCTTGTAGTATATAACTAGCCTTGCATTATTGTATTGTTAGGTGAGATACATTTAATTTTTTGTAAGTCAGCTAATTGCATAAAGAACAGTCAGGTTAAAGTGTGTATATTCAATGGAAAAAAAAACGATAATAAAAAAGTATCACATGAAATAGTTAATATTTTAAGTATGTTGTTACATGCACTGCTTTGTATGTAGATGTACATGTATATGTGCACATTGAGCCTTAAAAGATGGCCACCCGTGACATAATTTCATGCGTTTCACCCTGGATAATTTTGCACTCGTTTATGATTGGCCTAGATGTGTGACCTAGCGCGTTTGGGTCAACCAGAGAGAAGTGCAAAACGAAAAGAAAAAACACCCCTTTCCTTAAATAGCAGGGTGTTTTGCGACAGCGTCATCGTTTTCCCTTTGGGAAAGGAGGCTGGCTCAACAAACGTGTCACATGGGCCACTAAACCAATCAGAAAAGAGTGCGTTTTCAGTGAAAGTGTGACGTTTAAGGGGGGGTGCTCGCTCTGACGTAGCAATCACGGAAGTCGTTGCAAAAAAAAAAAAAAAAAAAATGTGTCATATGATTCTGGAGAGTGTGTAAGAATAAAACTAAACCTCTGGATGTAGCGCTTGCTTATCCATCGGACTACATGATATGGTAAAGAACAGTGATACGTTATATTTGAGGTTCATTATTTTGCTAAAGAATATTTGTTGTTTTTTTACTCTGAAGTAACGCTGTTAGTATATCTATCTAGCAAGATAGTCAGCTAGCTACCTTTTATCGGGCGAAAATGTGTGCGAGTATTTAGTTTATGTCAGAGTGGAGCGATAACAAACATGACTAGATAGCTAGTTAGCTAGATTATTTCTAAATTAGCCGGTTAACACTAGTTCTACTAGTTGTCTAGCCTGTCAAATAAGTATTCGTCAAGTGGGAGTGCATTCGCGTTAAATAACGCTAGCGCATATTTAAAATTGTCATCGTGATAATTGAGATGGAAATATGTTAATTAAAGATGTAAATGAATTTTTCGATAGCGCTATACTGAGTTCTGAGGAATAACGAAACTATTTTGTAATAGTTAACGTTAATTTAGGTATGCATGCAAAAGGCTGCATTCACTGCCTAATTTAGCTGGCTAATTCAAGCCGCTGCTGATAACGTTACAAGTTAACTTCACCATTTGTGATGGTTTGGCTTTTGCTGGCCTAGCATTCCTATTGCGGAGTGATCTTATTTGAACTGTAACGTTTACCTACTTAAGAATTAAACATTAACGTTTGCTGACTAGCTAATCGACCAGCAATATTGTAGCTAACGACTAATATATGCATTTGCTTTGCTAAGCTAACTTGACTATTTCTCTCCTCTGTTTTGAATATACTGGATCACCGTAAAGTATAGAGATTTGGTGGTTTAATGTGCAAATGTCTTTCGTTTTGAGATCTCCGCAGTTTATTATAGGCTAACAGTTTTACGCTTTGTCATCTTTGAGAATATATATATATATCTATTTAATACAATATACTAACGGTTCAAGTTGGGCAGTAAAAACTAGCCAAAGCAACGACAGAACGAGGTCTTATGGGGATAGAGAGTTTTTACACAAGTTGACATTTTTGGTCCCGATACACAATCATTGTGTTTGGAATTTGGGATGACTAACTTGGAATTTATACATTAATCCCGAAGTTCTGCCTTTAAAAAAAACATAATTTAAAACGGATAGGAGTTGTTCGCTTCCCGAGTTTCATTAACCTTCTTGTCCTTTTTGATTGTAGCTAATGTGCAGCCTCGTTTGTCCCAGACATGGAGGAGATACGAATTTCTCCGGACTACAGCTGGTTCCGAAGCACCGTTCCACTCCGACGAGTAAGCGTTTAAAATGTTCACACGTTACATAAACCCTTTGAGCAAAGTGCCAGATCACTCAGTGGTTCCCAAACTCGGTCCTGGGGACCCACAATGTACGCTGGTTTTCGTTCCAACCATAAAGGCAACATCTGAATTGTAACAAGCTGTTAATTGTTCATAATTAGACAATTTTAATGTCTATTGAGAGATGATTTACCTTTTTACGGCCACATTAAGTCAGAAATATGTCATGAACAATAAATGTCTAATTTTCACCCCCAGGACATTTGATCAGTCAGATGTGTTATATTTCAATGATTCTGTTAGAATGCAATTATACACTGGCAGGTGAAATCAGTGGGGTCCGAATTGCTGAAAATGTTGACACCTGAAACTGAAGCATTTGTGGAAAATGAAAAGTTCAAAGGCAGAGCAATTGGCAATGAGCTAAACCTGCATTGTGTTCAAATACGTTTAAGGAACACATGATGTAGAACGTACACACAAATCAGGGGACACCTGGTCACTGAAACGAACCTATTTCTGGGAAATGAAAGTGAAAATGAGTTAAATGAAAGCAAATGGCAGTGAGCCAAACCTGCACTGTGTTAAAATAAGTTTAAGGAAAGAAATAATTGTAGAACCTACACACGATTTCTACAGCATTAAGTGATCAAGACATTGTCTGTAATAAAAACCAGCGTACACAGTGGGTCCCCACGACCTCTGGTGTGAACCACTGGCTTAGTCTAACGAATCAGACGTGCATCAGCTTGTGCGTCGAGTCGGCACCAATTATATTATTTATTCGGCTTTAATTTACTGTACATTGCTTGAAGCGTCCTGTGCAGTCAAACATACATTTCTGTTGCCCTGGCCTCCTTTGTTTAGGCTAGTCTTTGTCATCTTTGCTCGTGTCATTTTCATTTTCATTTGCATGAGTAAACTATTGGAGCTGCTCTCGTAAGTACTAAAGCACTGTAATATAATATAATAATAATAATAATGTATGCCATTTAGCAGACACTTTTATCCAAAGCAACTTACAGTAGTGAATGCATACATTTAGTCCCAGTGGGAATCGAACCCACAACCTAAGCCTTGCCAACGCCACACTCTACCTACTGAGCCACACAGAACCACGCTCTACCTACTGAGACACACAGAACCACGCTCTACCTACTGAGACACACAGAACCACGCTCTACCTACTGAGCCACACAGAACCACTGTAAAACGTCTCATAGTTAGGCTATAGGTTCAACTTTCCAAATCTCCTACAATTCTTCCTACACTGATCAGACTCGGGCACTGTAGTTAAAAACAAATGCTATTGGCTGGTCCTTTGAGTGTGAGCTGCCTATCACGGTCCACCCCAGGGGGAGGGGGGGGTGAGGGTGAGCTGCCTATCACGGTCCACCCGACAGTACCAGCACCATCAGGGGCGGCGTTTGGCTGTCTGCCCCAGGGGAAGGGGGGAGAGGGGAGGTTGAGGGTGAGCCGACATGAACTGGCTGAGTAGCGCGTAAGGGAGTCTCCAGAGCGAACTGGGTGGGCGAATTCCTTCTCAAAGGAAGTGTTTGCTGCCTTCTGAGAATTAGCTTGCCTTGTAGATACGAGCCTTGAAGTTTTTGTGGGGAGGGCAAAACTAAATAAATAGAGGGTATAATTGACCACTAAATTGAAAGAAAAACAGGAAAAAAAAATGAAACAAATTTAAGAAAGCAAAAAAACAAAAACAAATAGTGTGCTGCTGTATTTCATTGGTGACGGTGACGAGTGGTTATTTAGCAGAGGCTCTTATCCAGAGCGACTTACCCAGTTCACATTTCTTTACATACAATCCATTTATACAGCTGGATATTTTACTGAAGCAATTCAGGTTAAGTACCTTTAGCTCAAGGGTACAACAGCAGTGCCTCACCTGGGAATTGAACCTGCAACCTCAGAGTTACAAGCCCAGCTCCCTAACCATTACACTACACTGCTCCCTAACCATTACACTGCACTGCTCCCTAACCATTACACTACACTGCTCCCTAACCACTACACTATACTACACTGCACTGCCAGCCCTGTGTTGGGCTAACTCCTCTGTTGTTTCCCCGTAGATAATTGTGGACGATGACGACAGTAAGGTGTGGTCTCTGTACGACGCGGGGCCGAAGAGCATCCGGTGCCCCATCATCCTCCTGCCGCCGGTCAGCGGGACAGCCGAGGTGTTCTTCCAGCAGGTGCTGGCCCTGACGGGCTGGGGGTACAGGGTGATCTCGGTGAGTTCTGCTGTCCGACGCCCACCGCCAAGAGAACGATAATGCTGTTCACCAGCCCCCGGATTCCAACTGCGGTTTATAACCATGGCAACCACTTTATCAGACGTTGTGAATGCCCTGTGTGTGTGTGTGGGCGCGCGCGGATTCATGTTTCTATTTATGGACCGCACTTCATTTTTATGGCAGTCAATTTGTGCCAGAATTCTCAGAGGTCAGCGTTGGTTTTGTTTGCGAGTGTCGTTATCATGAACGACAAGTATGTAGTTGTTGTTGTTATGGGCTACAGACCTGCATCAAAAAATATATTTTTTCTTTTAATTTTAATTTTTAATTTTGAGTCAAGGACATGTACAGGAGGGGCCTCCCGTGTGGTCTAGTGGTTTCAACGTCTGACGCTGGCCACGGCGACTGGGGTTCGATTCCCCGTTGCGCCAGTCGACTCTGGTCGGGAGTGCCAATAGGGGGCGGCAATTGGCTGTCCGCCCCAGGGAGGGAGGGAGGGAGGGAAGCCGGGAGGGAACCCGACACACACAGTTTGCTGCACACAGGAGTGGCTCTGGGTGAGTGTTGTCTCAGAGGAGGCAGCGCTACACCCTTGTCACTGCCGGTCACAGGGCTATGGCAGCCAACTATAAGGGAAGGGGGATTGAACTAAGCACAGCGGGAGTAATTGGCTACCAAATTGGGAGAAAAAAATGGGGTAAAATCAGAAAAATTGAATTATTTGTGAAAAAAAAAAAAAACATGTACAGGAGAGCAGCTGTATGTTTTCTTTCTCTCAGCTCCAGTATCCTGTGTACTGGGACCTGCTGGAGTTTTGCGATGGATTCCGGAAGCTGCTAGATCACCTACAGCTGGACAAGGTTGAATAATTTAACTTCATACATCAGTGTTTCTTAAAGGGCATTCACCTATATAATTAGCCATATTTAAGAACGTGGTTCTGTGTGGCTCAGTAGGTAGAGCGTCCTTCTGTGTGTCTCAGTAGGTAGAGCGTGGTTCTGTGTGGCTCAGTAGGTACAGCGTGGTTCTGTGTGTCTCAGTAGCAGGTTCGTGGTTCTGTGTGTCTCAGTAGGTAGAGCGTGGTTCTGTGTGGCTCAGTAGGTAGAGCGTGGTTCTGTGTGGCTCAGTAGGTAGAGCGTGGTTCTGTGTGTCTCAGTAGGTAGAGCATGGTTCTGTGTGGCTCAGTAGGTAGAGCGTGGTTCTGTGTGGCTCAGTGGGTAGAGTGTGGTTTCTGTGTGTCTCAGTAGGTAGTGTGGTTCTGTGTGTCTCAGTAGGTGTGTGCGTGGTTCTGTGTGGCTCAGTAGGTAGAGCGTGGTTCTGTGTGGCTCAGTAGGTAGAGCGTGGTTCTGTGTGGCTCAGTAGGTAGAGCATGGTCCTGACAACGCTTAGGTTGTGGGTTCGATTCCCATTGGGGCCACATATACTGAAAAATGTAAGCATTCATTACTGTAAGTCACTTTGGATAAAAGCATCTGCTAAATGGCATGTATCATATTATAACTTTTTTGAATATTTCATTAAATGGCTATTAACTGGACATTTGACGTTTTTTTTGTTGTCAAAGGTCCACCTCTTTGGTGCTTCTTTAGGAGGGTTTTTGGCCCAGAAGTTTGCGGAGTGCACGCACAAATCTCCCAGAGTGCACTCTCTCATCCTGTGCAACTCTTTTAGTGATACGTCCATCTTTAACCAGACGTGGACAGCAAACAGGTAAAAACGCTGGCCTCATGCCTGCCCTGCATGGAATCATTAACTCAACATGCTTAACCTTTTCCCCAAGTCGCTGGCTTTGTGGTGTGTAAATGTTATACATGAACATGCTAAATATATGATATACTGTATATATAGACTGTGCGTATACAGGGGGTAGACAAAATAATGGAAATGAAAAAGGACTGTCATGGAAATTCTGTTCTCAATGTTCAAATAATGTTTTATTACTGTTTCAAAACAGGAGAGCAGTCTAACACTCTTGCGTGAAGAATGTCAGAGTATCTCCGACGAGATAAAGGAAATACAACAGTATATATCTTTTACATTCGAGGTGACCATCGCCCCTTGGAGTTTCACCCATTGGTCATGGTTGAAACCCCTCCTTTGTTTATGGGTCCAGACACACGTTTTACCCTCCCAACATACACATTTCTTACATACATTAGGATGGGCCAACTCTCACCCATCACCCAGTATCAACTTTCCATCCGTGTTATTATGATTTATACAGTGCAATAATGAAACTCATTCCCAAGGAACTGACCTTGACGCTTCCTGCTCCCCAAGCCAAACATCTTAATGTTTCTCATACTTTCACATGATTTGATTCTCTCCCACTTCTAGCAATACACACGTATCTCTTCCTGACAGGATGGTACGCTATATGAAGACAAAATGTTTGACCTGCTCATGGAAGCAGAAACAACTTATTTAGTGAAGCTGAAAGCGGCCTGTCCCAAGGCCTAATTACATGTTTCCCTTACAGGACTTAATCACTTTTAGACTTAAGAAGTAACTAAATCACAATTAAGGAGGAGTCCACACACCTTTTTCATATTAATGTCAATACTAATTACCAATATGTTTCCGCTAGAAAAGGCGTTTTAAAATGAACTGATTTTTAAGAGGTCAAATAATTGGTGCCTCAAGTCCAGGTGTGTCAGTCACAGAAACGGCAAAATGACTTGAATGTGTCAAGGGGAACAGTGTTGGAAATCATGATGGCATGACAGCCAAACATGGAAAAACTGCATCAGGAAAGAGGAACAGCGGTTGAGCTGATATTTATAGTATATACTCATAACCTGGTGTAATGAGCACAAAACCTAGACTTCTGAAAAGTGGAAAAAAGTGGGCTAATATGAGTCGTTTCTTACTATTGTTTTCCTACATCTGGGTGAGTTTATGTTTGGAGAAAGCCAAAGGAAGTCTTCAACCCACATTGCCTGTTTCCAACTGTTAAACATGGTGGATCTGTCATGGTATGGGCAGCCATCTTGTGAGTCATTGGGTCCAATTATTACTCTGCAGAAGATGAAACTATGGCCCAGGAATACGAAGCCATTTTAGGTGACCAGGTGCACCCTATGATGCAAACATTGTTTCCTCAAGATGGTCTTATATTCCAAGACGATAATTCCCGTATTACACACTGCTAAACAGATTCATAAGTGGTTTCATGAACACCAGGATGAAGTCAAACACTTCCATGTACCTTCTCCAATCAGTCTAAACCTAATTGAATGGTGTTTCCATTATTTTGTTGACACCCTGTGTAAATAAATGTTTTTTTACACACTATACAGTATAGTTGCCATGTACAGTACACAGTAGCTGTATCTCATGTCTGTCTGTTATTTCAGTTTTTGGTTGATGCCCGCCTTCATGTTAAAGAAGATTGTTCTCGGAAACTTTGCAAAAGGACCTGTTGACCCCAAAATGGCCGATGCGATTGACTTCATGGTTGATCGGGTAAGTCAAATGTTTCAATCATTCCTTCACATACGCCCATCAAATCTCAAATCAGATGTATTTGTATAGCGCTTTTCACAAATTGATTGTCACAAAATGCTTAACAGAAGGGGAACCCAGGCCTAGACACCCCCCAAAAGCAAGCCTAAGGCGACAGGAGAAACCTTGGGAGGAACCAGACTAAAAGGGCCCGCACAGGGTGTGTCCAAAAAAGACCGTATCATGGTCAGTCCAAGGTGACTCAGGGCTGAATGACTTTGCGCCTCCTGAGTTAGGTAGTCAGTGGCGGGGGCTAAACCACGTGAAGGGGGTCCAGATCCAGGGACTGGGGTAGGCGTGGGGGTGAGGGTTGATGGGGGCAGCTCACACTTCTCGCAGGATCTAGGGCTCGGGACAGGTACCCCGAGTCAGAGTCAGAGGCCGAGGCAGAGAAGAGAACATGCATCCTGCTAACGCTGTGTGGTCTAACTATACAACGTCACGCAGAAATGCACCCCGTGGACACAGATTTCACATTCACATTTATATGTTTTAGTGGTTTCCATTTTCTTCACTTAAGACCAAATAAAGTGAATCAAGCTTGGAATCCGTGGGTTGTGTGTTTACTATGGGAGGGGTGACCTTTGACCCTTGAGGATCAGGTGACCCTCCGCTCACGTGTGAGTCAGAGGGTAAGCACAACGTTTTTCCCGCCAATTTGTTGTTGACGCTGCTGTGTGTTGTGCTCTGTTGCCTGGCGACCAGCTGGAGAGCCTGAACCAGAGCGAGCTTGCCTCCAGGCTGACGCTCAACTGCCAGAACTCCTACGTGGAGCCGCACAAGATCAAGGACGTCGCCGTGACCATTATCGACGTAAGACCAGTGGCGTTCTGTTGAGCCATAACCATTTCAGCCATGTTCTGCAGCTAGACTGGATTGTTAATGCCTTTGATACCAGACAGTAAACCTTTTTTTAGAATGTGTATGTATATATATATATATATATATACGCCATTTTAGCAGACTCTTTTATCCAAAGCAACGTATACAGTAGTGAATGCATACATGTTTTCAGTATATGTGGTCCCAGTGGGAATCAAACCCACAACATTGTTAGTGCCATACTCTACCTACTGAGCCACACAGAACCATAATTCTATTTAATTATAGAACCATAATTCTGTTTAATTATAGAACCATAACAGAACCATAGTTACTTATGTAATGTTTATTTGAGTAGGGACAGATGAAATAAAAACACAGACACATTGCATTGACAACGCGCTGATGCCCTGTATCAAAACATTTGTAGCTTGCGCTAATGTTCAGCGTTCGTCCCTGGAGGAGTGGCGAGTGAGTTACGTTTAACCCGGACTCACGTTGTTTCTCTTTGAAGGTGTTCGATCAGAGCGCCCTTTCTCACGAGGCGAAGGAGGAGATGTACAAGCTGTACCCAAACGCCCGGAGAGCTCACCTGAAGACGGGGGGGAATTTCCCCTACCTGTGCCGTAGTGCTGAGGTCAACTTGTACGTCCAGGTGAGCGCTCCGTCCTCTCGCCCACGCTCCGTCCCTCGCCCACGCTCCGTCCTCTCGCCCTGTACGTGCAGGTGAGCGCTCCGTCCTCTCGCCCACGCTCCGTCCCTCGCCCACGCTCCGTCCTCTCGCCCTGTACGTACAGGTGAGCGCTCCGTCCTCTCGCCCACGCTCCGTCCTCTCGCCCTGTACGTACAGGTGAGCGCTCCGTCCTCTCGCCCACGCTCCGTCCTCTCGCCCTGTACGTACAGGTGAGCGCTCCGTCCTCTCGCCCACGCTCCATCCTCTCGCCCACGCTCCATCCTCTCGCCCATGCTCCGTCCTCTCGCCCACGTTGTTTGGGATCGAGAATCGAGACCGGTCTGCCTGTCAAATATTACGCTGTTTTTCTTTAGCCAAAGAGTTGGGGGTTTTTTTCAGATTTTTTTCTTCCCGTTTTCTCCCCAATTTAGTAGCCAATTACCCCCTCTATTTATTTAGATTTACCCTCCCTACACGAGTCCGCCACTCGTCTCTACGAGGCAAGATAATTCTCAGACGGGAAATTCTTCCTTCGAGATGGAATTCGCCCCCACCCACTTTCTGGAGACTCCCTTACGTGCTTCATGGCGAAAACCCGAGCCGGCTCACCCTCCCCCCTGGGGTGGACAGCCAAACGCCGCCCCCGATCGGGGCTGATGACCAGGGCGGTCTGGTAGAGACGGGTTTTGAACTGCATATTGGACCAGCCAAGATACAGTGCCTTAGGCCGCTATGATATCTGCCGCCCCCTCAGCCAAAGAGTTTTAACCAAAACCTGTTCTGTACTTTTGCCCATCCTATCACACAAAGAATGTGTTCTGCTTTTCAGACAGCGTTCAATGTCTGCTTCGCCTGTCGCTAAATTGATGCGTCTTCCCCCCTCGGCAGTTCAAGTTGTTGTGACATCTGCGTTTTGATTGGTCATTACCAGTGGTGGACAGTAACAAAGTACATTTACTTTACTTAAGTTAATGACATTTGTTTTGACATTTTTAGGCATTTAGCAGACGCTCTTATCCCTCACAATTGACATTTCTTTACATACAATCCATTTATACAGCTGGATATTTTTACTGAAGCAATTCAGGTTAAGTACCTTTAGCTCAAGTACCTTGCTACAACCAGTGCTTAATTTGTGCTCTGAGTTACAAGCCCAGTTCCCTAACGATTACACTACACTGCTGCTCCCTAATTACTGTACTTAAGTACAATCTGTGCTTACTTAAGTATTTCCATTTTTACTTTCACTCCCCAACATTTCAAAGGCAAATGGGGTTAAATGTAGTAATACTGTATCAGGGTGTCTGTACTTTTTATTCAAGTAAAGGGTTTGTGTACTTTGTCCACCACTGGCCATTACCCAGCTGCTTGTGTTGATGGTTGTGCTCTGCTTAGTCACGGGGTTTAATGTGTTTCTGCTGATCCATAGATTCACCTGCGACAGTTTCACGGCACCAGGTACGCGGCCATAAACCCAGCCATGGTGAGCGCAGAGGAACTGGAGGTGCACAAGACCAGGCTGCGCAGTGATGAAGACCAATAAGAGTCTTCCTCCCTGCTCTGAGTCACACAGCACAGGCAGTGATGAAGACCAATAGGAGTCTTCCTCCCTGCTCTGACTCACACAGCACGGGCAGTGATGAAGACCAACAGGAGTCTTCCTCCCTGCTCTGACTCACACACAGCACGGGCAGTGATGAAGACCAACAAGAGTCTTCCTCCCTGCTCTGACTCACACAGCACAGGCAGTGATGAAGTACATTTCCCCTGCTCTGACTCACACAGCACGGGCAGCAGACTCTTTCCCTGCTATATAGTGATGAAGACCAATAAGAGTCTTCCTCCCTGCTCTGACTCACACACAGCACGGGCATATTTGCTCTGACTCACTCGCAAGATCTACTCACTGTGGTTGGAGTGGTGAGGAGAGGAGAGGGGGATCCTTCATAAACCTCTTAATGGAGGGAGCCACCTTCAATCACGGACTCCTACGAAGACGGTCATATTTTTCTCTCCCGAAGCGAAACACCATGCGTTCATCAAATCAGCTGATGGCTCCCACCTCCATTTTGTGGTTCACAAACCCTCGCTATCCCGCCAGGTGTCAGTGTGTTCGAATATTGACCAAACAACGTTTCAAACCGGGACCTCTTTTTGTTCTAAAGATGCTGAATATAGCTAATCGACTGAAGACCAGTTGAAGTATAAGAGAGTATTTTAGAAATCGTTGTCACTGTAAATGATTAGAAATTGGCTACATGGCTTTGTTACAAAAAAGAGAAGAAAAATAATAAGAAAAAAAAACCTTCATAAGATGCCATATTTGTACCTTTTTGCCTTATTATTATAATCCTTTGTATCCAATTGTTTATGGAATTTGTACTTTAAGTGTCATTTAAGTTTAATGTTTTTTTTGTTCCTGATCTACAAGTTTATGTTCCAGCACTTTTTGTTAATCTGAAAATGAGCAATGAGCCATGCACTGATGAATATAACTAAATAATTATCTACTGATGGATCCAGGAACATGGCTGAAGAAAATTGTGTATATTGAGATTTTTGTTTTTTTTCTGAGAAAAACAAAAAAACATTTCACTTGTTCTTTGATTAAAACTGGCTTGGTTACCCACCCTGCTGAGTTGGAGAGGTTCTTTTTCAGAGTCTTTCAACGGGACACACGAGGGAAGGGGGAAGGGTCTTTAAATTTCATCACTGGCATGTTCCCTACATTTGAAGCTGAATAGATCAGAATATTTTCCATACGTTTTTTTAATTTTTAAATCTCCAGATTTTACCCATTTTTCTCCCAATTTAGTAGCCAATTACACCCTCTATTTTTCATGTCAATCCCCCCCTCGTATTGTGAGTTTGCTGTCCTAGCCCCGAGACCAGCAGTGACAAAGGCGAAGTATCGTCGTCTCCTCTTCCTCCCTGTGCGCAGCAAACTTCCTGTCGGTTTCCCTCCCCCCTCCCTGGGGCAGACAGCCAATCGCCGCCCCCGGTGGCACTCCTGGCCAGAGCCAACTCTGGCGTGCAGAAGTGCATTCTTTGTATCGTAGCAGAGATGTGAAACCTCTAACCATCCTGAACACCGGTATAATAAAACTCAAATTTATTTTGAATACCTATTGAGACAAAAGTGTTATGCAACAGTGACATTACTGCCAATAAAAAGTCTGAAGTTATATTAAAAAACAAAATCTCAAGGAAAATAATGAAACAAGAAAGAACAAACAGAAGCATTACGGTATCTCTAATGCAACATAATTTTTGTTAGAACAATCCTTGTCACCAAAAGGACATGGAACATATCTTAATGAAAGTAACGATGATCAACACTGGTGTACGTTTGGAAAATGTCAGTGTTTCACACAGGGCTTTTATTGCGTTGAGATTGAACACACTTCAAAATGTGAAATCGGATTATTTAGAACTGTGTACTGGTGGTATGTTAGCACTGCCCTGCCTGGGCAGTCACTGCACTTTAATTTGGACAGGTAGTCACAGATCAGAGACGGCATTCCCAATAGTTAGGGGTGGGTTGAGACGACAGTCAGACCTGGCTGTAGGGTACACGTACAGTGGGGAAAACATGATGGGGAGTAAGGCCAAGGGATGTCAGCATCCATTTAGTTTTTTTGTTGTGAATTAAAGTATGAAAAAAACCGCAGGCTCGAAAGGACAAACTTCTACGCTTAAGTTGACATTCTTTGGCGTCAAGACAGCGAAATGTCAGTTTTTAAAATGTTGAAAGGTCCTTTTCGAGAAGGGCAGGGCACAGACTGTCACCAGGAGCAAGGAAATAAATAAATCGCTATGGAGACAGATGCGTTCCTTGCCTTTGTACAAAATGTGCTTGTACTTCACAGAGGATGGCAGCAGTACCCGTGGAATGGCTTGGACAGTAGTAGCCCTTTCAGACGGACGTTTGGAGGACTCAGTCAAACACTGGCACCTGTCCGCATCTTTCCATCACGTTTATCTTCCCTCCCAAAATGCTGGTAACGCTCTTCCTAGAAAA
Source organism: Aldrovandia affinis (assembly GCA_029706075.1). Classification (NCBI taxonomy): domain Eukaryota; kingdom Metazoa; phylum Chordata; class Actinopteri; order Notacanthiformes; family Halosauridae; genus Aldrovandia; species Aldrovandia affinis. The sequence continues at coordinate 3,540,110 of JAINUG010000091.1, read as the reverse complement.
GTCAACTTTGAGAATTTCGGAGAATTGAGAAGTTTTCATCCTGATGTTTTAGCCTGCTTCGTTGAAAGGTAAACGGTCGTTTTGTGGTTTTTCCATCTCGAAGCTCGAGTGACCGTAACAGCGGCCCTCTGTGGGGCGGGGCCAGGTGATCACATGATCGAGCACTTCCTTTGGTAGTGTGAATCTGCGTTGGCCTTCTGACGTATACTTTCTGTTGATAAAGAGACGAGAAGCACAACAGTAAGGCCAATGATTGTTTGAAGTGTTTGAAAGCAAATGGCATCTACAGGACAGAAATCTACTCCGCTGCGGTCAGAAAACAATAGCCCCGCTCCACTGATTGGACAGCGTGTCTCTACTTCCTGTTTAGCACGTCAAAAAGCCTCATTCTGCATTCGTGGCAGCGGAGGGATTTTTCAAGTAAATGCTACCTTAAAGTACAGATTGTCTGGGGCCTTGGGTGGCGTAGCGGTCTAAAGCATTTGCCCGGAATGCAAGTTGCCCACTGCAGCAGCGGTTCAAAACCCAACTGCGCCAGTCCGGCTTTGGCCGGGAGCCCTGATTGGGGTCGGCTTTTGGCTGCCCGCCCCAGGGGGAGGGGGGGGGGGAGGGGAAGCTGGCACGAGCTCGTCGAGAAGAGATGGCATCCCTAGAGAGTAGGTGGGCGAGTTCTGTCTCAGATCATCGCCAGCCTCGGGGATTTCGCTCGTCCTGTAGTGACAGGTGGCGGGCTCGTGAGGGGAGGGCGAATCGAAAGAAATAGAGGGTATAATTGGGCACTAAATGGGGAGAAAAACGGGAAAAAAAAAAAAAAAGAAGTCCAGATTGTCTTTGTGGGAACGGGCTTCTCTGGGGTTTAGCGTACACTCCCAGGACGACGGTTCAGGCGACCTGCTGCTCACTCACTCACCTGCTAAGTCTGTTCTGGAGATCCCCACCAGCCCCTCGTACAGGCCCTTGATGGGGTTTTCCCCGGCCATCACCACCCCGTGGAGCCAGACCAGCAGCATGCGGTGTGCGTGCTCCCTGTGGCTCTTTGTACCTGCAAACGATCGAGTCACAGTCACACCATTTGTATTTATTTATTTAACCTCTTTTTCAAGGGAGACCTGGCCAAGAAAGGCAGCAGAACAGCATTTAAGAGTTACATTGACACACATATGACAATACAATACATTAAAACATCTTCCAAGACACCTATATATATATATATATATATACTTAAAGGATCCAGCCTATGGGAAACATCTACACTCCTCCTTAAGGACATCTGCAACCAGGGTCTTGAACTCCCTAAGTGGTACCAGCACCTCTAACTGGAGAACCAGTTAGTAAGGTGTTCCATGTTGTGGGTGCACAATATGAAAAGGCAGTTTTTCCTTAACGTGGAAACAACCCTGGGGACTTTTAAAAGCAGCAGCCTGCTAGGCCGTGTTTGGTAAGTACTAACTGCAAAGTTATAATGACTATACTCACTGTATGATTGAGTCACGGTTACATAAAGCTGTGAAAATAAATAGAATTATTATATTTTTAAATAGCCGTGGAAAAAAAGTAAAAAAAATGGTAATGGTTAGGGAGCTGGGCTTGTAACTCAGAGGTTGCTGGTTCAGTTACCAGGTGGGGACACTGCCGTTGTACCCTTGAGCTAAAGGTACTTAACCTGAATTGCTTCAGTAAAATATCCAGCTGTATAAATGGATTGCATGTAATTAAGTGTAAACTGCTCTGGATAAGAGCGTCTGCTAAATGCCTAAAATGTAAATGTAAATGTGACTGTAAGCCCCATGTTGGTGACATGGCTGTGTGCTGGGTGTAGCGGGTGCAGCCGTGGTGCTGGCGGTGGGTTCCGGACCTGTCCACTGCTGCTCGATGGCCCGGATGTGGGCCTCGGTGAAGCGCCAGTGCTGCGCCAGCCTCTTCCACTCCCCGGGCTTCAGGTACTTGGTGGCCAGCCTCCACAGGACCGAGCGGATGTGCTGCGTCTCTGCCTGGTGGTCCTGCTTGAAGCTCAGGTGTCGGCTCTCCCACGAGTCTGAGTCGCTGCTCATGTTGTCCTGCGGAGAGGCAGAGTCAAAACGACCGCTCAGCGGACGGGTAGTGAACTCTTGCGCAAGCTGCGTACCAATCTTTTTATTTATTATTTTTTATTTGTTTCAGATTCTTTCACCGTTTTCTCTCCCAATTTGGTAGCCAAATATACCCTATATATTTATTTCGATTCGCCCTCCCCCACGAACTCACCGCCTGCCACTACGGGACAAGCTAATACCCCGAGGCCGGCGATGATCTGCCTCCTCTGAGACGGTACCCGCCCACTCCACTACCACTGAATCTGTACATCGAACTAATTGTCATCACCACTGCTTACATGTTTAATACTGCATTTCATAATATGTATCTATGTGTAATACTGTCTCAAAAGAAAAATCTACTAACCTTTTCCTTCCTTGTGTTATATGTACAGTGTGCAGCTGCCAACAACGTCTATCGCTGTATTACTACACTGATCTCGCGCGCAAACTACGATTGATCATACCATGTATTAATGCACATCTTGTAAGTCGCTCTGGATAAGAGTGTCTGCTAAATGCTTAAAATGTAAATGTAAAATTTACTTTCTAGAGACTCCCTTCATGCTGGCTCACCCTCTCCCCTCCTCCTGGGGCAGACAGCCAATGGCCACCCCCGATCGGGGCTCCAGGCCAGAGCCGGGCTGGCGCAGTCGGGTTTTGAACCACGACTGCAGTGGGCAACTTGCATTCCGGGCGAATGCTTAGACCGTTACGCCACCCAAGGCCCCTAAGCCGTGTCCCAACCCTGCCCTGACAGCGCGGTGCAGACGGTACCTTCTCCCACTTGTAGAACCGGTCGGCTTTGATGATCATGTCCACCAGGTTGACGTGGTTTCCTCTGGCCGCTACATCCAGTGACATCTTCCCTTGCTGAGGAACACAAGAGACAGGGAAATATCCACCAAGATCAACACACAGCCTGCCTAACGCCACTACACACTAACCAGCAGAGGGGGGGCTTCCAGTTTCAAACACTACAGAACCAATAACCTATTAAATATTATACTGACCTTATTTACATGATTTTCTCTATGCCATTTGGATTGTGTGTTTTATTTATTTTCTTTTATTATTAGTAGTATTATTATTATTTTTTTCTCTCTATCTGTACTGAAATGTGAAAGCACTTTGAGCGGCATTTTGTATGAAAGGTGCTATACAAATTAAGTTTATTATTATTATTATTATTAGCTTTTTTAACATGTAGCATAAAGAAGCAAATATTCAGATATCAATTGAAGCGACCAATAGGACATCAACATGTGCAATTATTCTGAGATATTTTCAGTTTAATGTGTTTAAAAAAACTAAAATAGGTCACAGTAAATAATTATCTGTCTGTCCAAGGCTAATCCAAGCACACATCCAGTAAGCGCTCTCTCAGGGGTCAGTAAGCGCTCTCTCAGGGGTCAGTAATCACGCTCTCTCAGGGGTCAGTAATCACGCTCTCTCAGGGGTCAGTAATCGCGCTCTCAGGGTTAGGGTGTCAGTAAGCGCTCTCAGTAATCGCGCTCTCTCAGGGGTCAGTAAGCGCTCTCTCAGGGGTCAGTAATCACGCTCTCTCAGGGGTCAGTAATCACGCGCTCTCTCAGGGGTCAGTAAGCGCTCTCTCAGGGGTCAGTAATCACGCTCTCTCAGGGGTCAGTAATCACGCTCTCTCAGGGGTCAGTAATCACGCTCTCTCAGGGGTCAGTAAGCGCTCTCTCAGGGGTCAGTAAGCGCTCTCTCAGGGGTCAGTAATCACGCTCTCTCAGGGGTCAGTAATCACGCTCTCTCAGGGGTCAGTAATCACGCTCTCTCAGGTGTCAGTAAGCGCTCTCTCAGGGGTCAGTAAGCGCTCTCTCAGGGTTAGGGGTCAGTAAGCGCTCTCTCAGGGGTCAGTAAGCGCTCTCTCAGGGTTAGGGTGTCAGTAGGTACAGGTGTCAGTAATCACGCTCTCTCAGGGGTCAGTAATCACGCTCTCTCAGGTGTCAGTAATCACGCTCTCTCAGGGGTCAGTAATCACACTCTCAGGGGTCAGTAATCACGCTCTCTCAGGGGTCAGTAATCACACTCTCAGGGGTCAGTAAGCGCTCTCTCAGGGGTCAGTAATTACACTCTCTCAGGGGTCAGTAATCACGCTCTCTCAGGGGTCAGTAATCACGCTCTCTCAGGGGTCAGTAATCACGCTCTCTCAGGTGTCAGTAAGCGCTCTCTCAGGGGTCAGTAAGTGCTCTCTCAGGGGTCAGTAAGCGCTCTCTCAGGGGTCAGTAAGCGCTCTCTCAGGGGTCAGTAAGCGCTCTCTCAGGTGCGATACCTTGTCCAGTAGCTTCAGGTTGACCCCGGCGATGAGGATCATCTCTGCAATGTCCTGCCGTCCGTGTTCTGCTGCTATGTGCAGGGCCGTCTGTTGCCTCTTCAGAGAGAATCCACACTGAACTCAGTTAGATACTCATCTTAGGAGGGCACTGGTCGTGTTTTCATGGCTGTATCTAACACTGAGGACACCGAGGTCATGACCTCTGTTTTTTTAAAGAGTGAGTTGTATTTTTTTACAGACTGATTCAGTGTGATACTGAATAAAAGTGGTGAACTACTGCACAAAAAATGACTTCACTCCGGTAGAGCAAAGATTTTGTACAAAGACAAGATTACCACTTGCTCGCCTGATCACCGTCATCGTCATTACTTCTGTGTGTGTGTGTGTGTGTGTGTGCGTGTGAGTGTGTGTGTGAGTGTGAGTGTGTGTGTGTGAGTGCATGTGAGTGTGTGTGTGTGTGTGAGTGTGTGTGAGTGTGTGTGTGTGTGTGTGTGTGTGTGAGTGTGAGTGTGTGTGAGTATGTGTGTGTGTGTGTGTGTGTGAGTGAGTGTGTGTGAGTGTGAGTGTGTGTGTGTGTGTGTGTGTGTATGTGTGTGTGTGTGTGTGTGTGTGTGTGTGTGTGTGTGTGTGTGTGTGTGTGTGTGTATGTGTGAGTGTGAGTGTGTGTGGTGGTGAAGTGGACCCGTCCCTAGCAGGCAGATCTTGTCGTTACTACAAAATCTTTGCTCAGCATAACTCAGACTGCTGATCTGAAGCCAAGCGAAGCATGATGTAGGTGTAGAGATCTCTCACATTATAAAAAAGTTGACTGCTTGTATTATAACCAGATTAATGCTATTCATCTCCAGAGATCATCTATTGATAGCTACTTTGTGTGTAGTTTTGTGTCTCTAGCCAAACGTAGCTGTCTCTGTTTAGCTGACTGTTGCACAAACCACTTTATAGTCAGACTTCACAGTGGTGATAGGCTAATTTAGGCTAACGTTAGCTAATGTAGCATACATTGACAGTGGTGACAGGCAAAAAGCCATCTATATTTTAGTGTACATTTTCATGACCTCTGTAATTCTCGACTCCTGGATACGCCCCTGTATGTTATGTATACGCAGTGGTGGACAAAGTACACAAACCCTTTACTTGCCTTTTTTAAATGTAGGGGAGTGAATGTAAAAATAAAAGTGGAAATACTTAAGTGTGACGGTGCTGGTTCTGCCCGCAGCGAGTTTCGAACCGAGGGATCTCGACGCGACAAGAGATCGATTAAGCTCGCTGAGCTAAAGACTCAAGTCCCCAACTCCGGGAACTAATCACACTCTTATACACGTCACTCTGCAGCGGGCGCTCATGTGAGCCCATCCGCTACATAAGCACAGATACTTGTAAAAAATACACTTAAGTACAGTAATAAGTCTCGATTCCCCCGTCGCGCCAGAGTCAGCTCTGGTCGGGAGTGCCATCGGGGCGGCAATTGGCTGTCCGCCCCAGGGAGGGGGGAGGGAGGCCGACACACACAGTTCGCTGCGCACAGGAGTGGTTCTGGGGTGCCGGAGTTACAGTCGACGGCTTGACGAGTGTTGTCTCGGAGGAGGCAGCGCTACGCCCTTGTCACTGCCGGTCACAGGGCTACGGCAGCGAACTACGAGGGAGGGGATTGAACTAAGCACAGCGGGAGTAATTGGCTACCAAATTGGGAGAAAAAAAAGTACAGTAATAAGTAAAAGTAAAGTAAATGTACTTGGTTAGTGTCCACCACTGTGTACATGTGCGTATGTGTGTAGGTGCAGCTGTGCTCGTATGTACAGTATGCGTGTAGAAGGAGAGTGTGTGTGTGTGTGTGTGTGTGTGTGTGTGTGTGTGTGTGTGTGTGTGTGTGTGTAGGTGCAGCTGTGCTCGTGTGTACAGTATGCGTGTAGAAGGAGAGTGTGTGTGTGAGTGTGTGTGTGTGTGAGTGTGTGTGTGTGTGTGTGTGTGTGTGTGTGTGTGTGTGTGTGTGTGAGTGTGTGTGTGTGTGTGTGTGTGTGTGTAGGTGCAGCTGTGCTCGTATGTACAGTATGCGTGTAGAAGGAGTGTGTGTGTGTGTGTGAGTGTGTGTGTGTGTGTGTGTGTGTGTGAGAGAGAGTGTGTGTGTGTGTGTGTGTGTGAGTGTGTGTGTGAGTGTGTAGGTGCAGCTGTGCTCATATGTACAGTATGCGTGTAGAAGGAGAGTGTGTGAGACGTGCTTGCTCACGTTGTCGGGGATGTCCAGGTCACACTCTGCGTCGATGAGCAGCCTCACGATCTCCACGTAGTTGTGGAGCACGGCGACATGGAGGGGCGTGGCGCTTTGCTGTTGAAACACCACACCGTGAACTCCCCAAGACGTCCTGCAGTACTCACGGAGGCACTGCAGGGGGCGACGTTAATCTCACACAGTGCCTGTTCACAGTTCTCACCCCGAGACCGGAGGTTCAAATAAAAAGGACGTTCAGGAACCATCGGCCAATCAATGTCCTGTTCCTTTCTCTCAGCTGACACAGAGGGGCCTGTGATATTGACTCACACTGAACATTCCAGCTGAATTTTACACTTCTGCTGAGGACAGGGGCCTGTATGTACAAAGAGTAGGAGTGCTGATCTAGGATCAGTTTAGCCTTTTAGCTCATAATGGATATGGTTAGGATATGGACAGGGGGAACCTGATCCTAGATCAGCACTCCTACTCTTAGTCTTTGTGCATACAGGCCCAGATCTGCAGACGTGATCATCCCTTGTGATAAAAATGAATCCCCCCGCTGTTCTGATTGGCTGTTCTAATCATGTGACCAGAGTGCAGTGCAGCCAGAGATCAGACCGTGCGTCTGTACAGAGAAGGAGTGATTTGGTGAGAAGTGAGGAGTTTCTCAGGTGTAGTGTGAGGGTTTGATCAGGTGTAGTTTGAGGAAAGCAGTGGGTGCACGTTCAGAATGATGAATCTTTTGCACGTTGCGTAAAATGCAAAGAACTGCCACTAGATGGCACCACAGAGGCATTGGACTTAGGCTTCAGTTCCAGCAGCGGGAAACATGCGTCCGCTTCTAACACCTCATCTGTTATTTTGCTGGCTCGTTAATAAAAAGTCAGATGGCGGCCTCCTGCGTGGTCCAGTGGTTACAAAGTTTGACGCTGGCCACTGCGACCGGGGTTCGATCCCACCGTCCACGCCAGAGTCGGCAATTGTCTGTCCGCCCCAGGGAGGGGGGAGGGAAGCCGACATGAGCTCGCTGTGCACAGGAGTGGCCCTGTAGTACCGGGTTACGGTCGACGGTCTGGCGAGTGCCGTCTCGGAGGGGGCGATACTTCGCCTTCGTCACTACCGGTCACAGGACTACGGCAGCAACCTCACATTACAAGGGGATGATTGACTTGAAAATAGCGGGTCTAATTGGCTACTAAATTGGGAGAAAATGGGATAAAATCAGAAACAAAATAGATTTTTTTAAAAGTTAGACGGTATTGTTGCCCCTCCGTCTTGCTCACAGCAACGCGCTCCAGCGGTACTCACACATTCAGCGGTAGTGTAGGTGGGTAGTCTGAAGAGGTGGGTTTTGAGGTGGGTAGTCTGAAGAGGTGTGTTTTGAGGTGGGTAGTCTGAAGAGGTGGGTTTTGAGGTGGGTAGTCTGAAGAGGTGGGTTTTGAGGTGGGTAGTCTGAAGAGGTGGGTTTTGAGGTAGGTAGTCTGAAGAGGTGGGTTTTGAGGTAGCTAGTCTGAAGAGGTGGGTTTTGAGGTGGGTAGTCTGAAGAGGTGGGTTTTGAGGTGGGTTACTCACACTGTCCACAGCGTCCGTGTTGATCCCCACTTCCACCAGGAGTTTCGCCACCTTCTCATGGCCGCAGAAATAAAGCAAGTCATTAAACATCATATTTCATACAACCGCGCACGGTGGTGCAGTGGATAGCACTGTCGCCTCAATGGGTCTCGGGTTCGAGGCCGGGGCCTTTCTGTGTGGAGTTTGCATGTTCTTCTGCAGAAATAAAGCAAGTCATTAAACATCATATTTCATATTGGCGACCTGTCCAGGGTGTATTCCTGCCTCTCGCCCGAACGCATGCTGGGATAGGCTCCAGCACCCCCCGCGACCCTAACTTTGGATGGATGGATGGATGGATTTCACAGGCCTGACCTGTGAGTGTGTGGTGCGTGAGTGTGTGTGAGTGTGTGTGTGTCATGTCATGCAACATTAGAAGTTTCAAGCAATCGTTCCACACATGAATAAAGCAGCCATGTTTATTTTGTTTCATTTTGGGGGGTTGTTATATCGTCCCTGCTAACATTGATGTTATTGACATCGAGGATATTGATGAAGATAAGTGTAGTGGCTCCTGCTCATCTCCAGAGGGCAGCATTGGACTGCTATTGCTTCTTATTGTTTAACTGTTTGATTGTCTTCAGTATCATGAGTGTTTCCACCTGTGTCTTGTTTTGCCCCCTTGATTGTTTGTTTTATTGTCTTGAGTTGTTCCTCCTGTGTCTCGTTTCATTCCTTATATAAGTTGCCTCTATTTCTTAGTCTGGGCTCTGTCTTGAATGTTTGTTTGTTCCCTAGTGTTAGCTTGTCTTTGTGTTTTGGACCAGCCGTTCTGAGTTTACACCCTGCTTCTCGAGTTTGATATTCGTTCAGTGTTTAATTAAACCTAGTTTGTTTGGATTCCTGCCTCCTGCCCCATCTCTGCACTTGGGTCCTATCACTCCCTGCCATGGCTACAACTATATACGATGTTAGCAACACTGATGTTAGCAGGGACGATATTGATAAAGCTCACTATAACTAACTATAACTTCGCCTTCATATCCTTCAAAATAATGTATACAGACCCCCCCATGCAATGTTCCATTAATTTACCGTTCCTTGTAAAATCACACAAACCTCATTTTAATTTGACGGAAATCCATTTACAGGTATACGTATAGACTGGAATCTATACATACTGCATCAGTAAAACAGACACCCCACCTCTCGCAAGAGGTCAGAAATCTCCCGCAATTTGGAGCAGTTTTTTGTTTGAGATTTCTGACCTCTGGTGGGTGTCTGGGAGCTGATGCCAAATCCACAGCTTCTGCGAGAGGTGGGTTGTCTCAGTAAAACGTACGTTTGTCAGCGCGTTGACGCCGCAGCAGGACTCCAGGAGCAGCTTGACGCAGTCGTGATGCCCCCATCGGCGCAAAGGTGCAGGGCCGTCAGTCCATCCTGTTTGGAGCAGTGTCACATGACCAACACCACAACCACTGTCACATGACCAACACCACAACAGCTGTCACATGACCAACACCACAACAGCTGTCACATGACCACCACCACAACAGCTGTCACATGACCAACACCACAACCACTGTCACATGACCAACACCACAACAGCTGTCACATGACCAACACCACAACAGCTGTCACATGACCACCACCACAACAGCTGTCACATGACCAACACCACAACCACTGTCACATGACCAACACCACAACAGCTGTCACATGACCAACACCACAACAACTGTCACATGACCAACACCACAACCACTGTCACATGACCAACACCACAACAACTGTCACATGACCAACACCACAACAACTGCCACATGACCAACACCGCAACCACTGTCACATGACCAACACCACAACAACTGTCACATGACCAACACCACAACAACTGTCACATGACCAACACCACAACAACTGTCACATGACCAACACCACAACAACTGTCACATGACCAACACCACAACAACTGTCACATGACCAACACCACAATCACATGACCAACACCACAACAACTGTCACATGACCAACACCACCACAACAGCTGCCACATGCCTAAAAAGCATTGAAAGCCACATACATAATTTAATTTTAACAGAGGACTTTCGTTATTGTGCACCATTAACTTTACGACACCATCATACACACAGCTGTGCATTCACAACAGAGAACAGCGGACCTTATTTGGACAAAACCAATGAATAAAAGCATAAACAGAAAATATAAATGTATGTATCCTAAACATGTCTCTGCACAGCCGCAGCCCCCAGGCCTCCTGGCGCCAGGAGGAGTCGCGCCGAGCGGGCCTTCCACTCACCACGTTTTTCTCGTCCACGTCGACTCCAGTCTCCACGATCTTCTGCAGCACGCCGGCGTGTCCCTGCTTGGCCGCTAAGTGCAGCGCCGCGTTCAGCTCCTGCGTGAGAGAGACAGAGCGCATCACTGCCTCGTTAACCCTGCTGCCTCGTTAACCTGCTCCAATCACATCACTGCCTTGTTATCCTGCTCCAATCACATCACTGCCTCGTTATCCCTGCTGCCTCGTTAACCTGCTCCAATCACATCACTGCCTTGTTATCCTGCTCCAATCACATCACTGCCTCGTTAACCCGCTGCCTCGTTAACCTGCTCCAATCACATCACTGCCTCGTTAACCTGCTGCCTCGCTAACCTGCTCCAATCACATCACTGCCTCGTTATCCTGCTCCAATCACATCGCTGCCTCGATAACCCGCTGCCTCATTAACCTGCTCCAATCACATCGCTGCCTTGTTAACCTGCTCCAATCACATCACTGCCTTGTTAACCTGCTCCAATCACATCACTGCCTTGTTATGCTGCACCCTCGTTCAGCAAATCATGAGGTCATCAAGATGACATGACGTTGATTTATTGTAAATTGACGAGGGGGAGGGTAGAGGGAGAGCCGGCACAAACTCGCCGGGAAGCATGAAGGGAGTCTCTAGAAAGTAGGTGGGCGAGTTCTGTCTCAGAGGAGGCGGATCATCGCCAGCCTCAGGGAATTAGCTTGACTCATAATGACGGGTAGCAAGTTTGTGGGGGAGGGTGAATCAAAAGAAATAGAGGGTATAATTTAAACAGGTTTCTCTCTCTTTTTTCTCTATTCAAATTCTCTCTCACCAGAATCACCCAATAGTGCCTCGGCTGTCAGGGCTGTTTCACCTGCACCACTCGAGGCCGAGTGTGGGCTCTCCTAATGCACTTCCTGTGAGCCTGTGTCTGTTTTACACTAACGTATGCTAACGTGAGCTGGGCAACAAGGGACACAGAGGGGGAGAGGGAGGCTGAGCTGACTCACAAAGGGATGGGACTCTTTTTTGTCATTTTTAAAAACTATTTACAGAAACTTATACAGTGTAAAAGATTGTTCATTATGAGATAAACCTAGTTTCCAGCAGGTGTACTCAAACTTTTGACTGGTACTGTACATCACTTCTGTCTATTGAAATTACTCTTAGAGGTGGCAGGTCCTCCTCGTGACAACTGGGCCCAAAGTTCTGTTCTTTGCCTGGATGTGTTTGGGCCCAGGTGAGCCAGGTGTGAGCCAGGTGTGAGCCAGGTGTGAGCACAAGGGGCTACCTTGTCTTTGAGACCGTGGCCACAGCCAGAGCCAATCAGGAACTCCACCGTCTCCAACTGGCCGTGCTCCGCTGCCAAGTGAAGCGCTGTTCTCCCAGACTGCAGGGAGAGGGTGGGTCAGGGGTCAGAGGTCAGGGGGGGGGGGGCAGCAGGGGTCAGAGGTCAGAGGTCAGAGTTGGACAACCAACCATCCTGAGGAGCAGGCTTTATTTATTCAGGGAAGCCATATAGAGATCAAGTCAATCATCATCTCTTTTACAAATGTGCCCTGACTACAACAACAACTTATACAGAGTAAAATGTAGAGAGTAAAAACTGCAGTTATGGAAACACACATTCTTACACAAGTAAGATAAGTTACAAAACAAAAACAGATAAAACAGAACAAATAACCGCATCATTAAAAAGCAAGAACACTTTTCTGGGAACACATCAAACAACAGTCATGTAAAATCAGCTAGCGATATGGGTTGTGTCAATTCTTGTGATGCGCTCACCTGCAGACATGCAGGAAATGTCTGTGTACCGAGGGAGGTGACACAATTGATCCAGTAAACCCAACACTGGTACTTCAGTAAACTTAGAAAAATCTAAAAAAAAAATTGAATCTTACAAATTTATTTTAGCAAATATTTTGAAAGTGGCGTACGAGGTCCATGCTACAGACGCGAACAAACTGGGTGTAAAGAAGGAGAAAAGGCCCCACAGGGCTGGTGCTGTGATTTGAGAAGTGGATTGTGCTGTAGGACACAGGAGGAAGTGTGTGAAACGTGCATTCCTCCTGCGGCAGGTCAACGCTCCTGCTCTTTACTCAGTGGCTCAGCTCACACGTATTCTGCGTTTCTGCTGAGTGTCGATCGGGAAACAGGAGACCGTGGGGACGTCCGTCGCCGATTCCCAGGACGATGCGTCTCTAAGCAGACATACTGTTAGAGTCTAAATAAACCATCACTCTGAAAACGACACACAGGAAACTGCACCTCCCACACACAGTAAAACAGTAAAACCCAGCCTGCACACAGAGATCAGACGAGGTTTGCACACAGTGCATAAAGGTGATCCAAACGTATGTTGACCAATTTACTCCTGGCTCACGTGACAGTCTATCAAAGCAAAAAATGTGCTTCATCATATTGACTACTAATAAATAACATAACACACGCCATTTAGCAGATGCTTTTATCCAAACCAACTTACAGTAGTGAATACATACATTTTTCAGTATATGTGGCCCCAATGGCAATTGAACCCACAACCTAAGCGTTGTCTGCGCCATGCTCTACCAACTGAGCCACACAAAACCACGCTCTACCTACTGAGCCACACAGAACCACGCTCTACCTACTGAGCCACACAGAACCACGCTCTACCTACTGAGCCACACAGAACCACGCTCTACCTACTGAGACACACAGAGCCACGCTCTACCTACTGAGCCACACAGACCCACGCTCTACCTACTGAGCCACACAGAACCATGCTCTACCTACTGAGCCACACAGAATTGCTAAATGTAAAGTTATGCATGTGGGAAATAAAAACATTAGACAGGAGTATTTTATGGGAGGAGAAAAGTTAATAGGTGTTCAACTTGAAAAAGACTTATAATTGATCAAAGCCTATCTGCATCAAAGCAGTGTGCTACAGCAGTGAAAAAAACAACAGGATGCTGGGATACATAGCAAAAAGTATTGAGTATAAATCAAAGTAAGTTACATTAATGTTATGTAATGTCTTTGTCATACCTCACTTAGAATACTGTGTGCAGTTCTGAGCACGGCACTACAAGAAAGATATAGAAGCTCTTGAAAAAGTCCAAAAAAGGGCAACTAAACTGATACCTGGTATGAAAGGTAAAAGTTATGATGATAGACTTAAGGCACTCAATCTTAAGGCACTAAACTTAGCAAACAGAGACTTAGGGGGGATTTGATTGAGGTTTTTAACAAAGTAAAATCCCAAAGATTTTTAAAGATAAGCGGGGTCAGCAGAACAAGAGGCCATAGGTGGAAATTAGTTCAAGGCAAATTCTGCACAGATATTAGGAAGTTTTTCTTTACACAGAGAGTTGTCAATGCCTGGAACAGCTTGCCAGGTCGGGTAGTAGAGGCAGAAACACTTGGGCTATTCAAGTCCAGGCTAGATGCAGCACTAGATACTCTTTATATTAGGACACGACGAGCCTAGATGGGCCGAACGGCCCGTTCTCCTCATTATGTATTCTTATGTTCTGTTCTTATGTTCTTTGGAAAACTCTGTTCAGGCAGAAACTTCCAGACTCACCTTGTCTGTCCTGTCCAGCCGTATGTCCTCCAGGTCTTCCATGATGAACTCCAGCACTGGGACGTGGCCCCTCTGAGCAGCACAGTGCACCAGGTTCAACCCTTTCTGGAGCAACACAGAGTGATCATGGTGAGAGAGCGAGGGAGCTTTCTGCATGGCTCAAACTTCGGGTTACTGAAGAGCAGAGCTGTGACCAAGTCACTGTTATGCAAGTCATAAGTAAGTCTCAAGTCTTAACCTTCAAGTTTCAAGTAAGTCCCAAGTCACCGTGTTCAGCTCAGGTCAAGTCACAAGTCACAAATTTCAGGTGTCAAGTCCTCAAGTCACATTCAAAACAAGTCTCTCAAGTCATCCAGCTCAAGTCTGAGTCTAGTCCCAAGTAATAGACATGCAAGTCCAAGTCAGGTCTCAAGTACTTTTATTTTTTGCAAGTTAAGTCTGAAGTCATCAAAATTGTGACTGGAGTCCACAACTCTGCTAAAGAGACACACAGCATGCATTACTGCCTAATCACTTTATATTCATACAACTAAATATTTACTAAAGAAATCCAGGATAATTACCTTAATAGAGTATTCTGGCACTTTAAACATCATTTACTTTGGATGACTATCTCCAAATATCTATGTTGTTTATAAGGGGGGGGGGGGTTGTGAAGATCCCCATTACTTGGTGAGATACAGACAGTTTTTTTACCTTTAGCATTAGTCACCATAACCAAAATGAATGAGAGAGGACAGGGACCATACCAGCATACTTCATACTAGGGGTCTCAGGTGGTGCAACAGTCTAAGCATTTGCCCGTAATGCAAGTGGCCCACTGCAGCCGAGGTTCGAAACCCGACTGCGCCAGCAACATCATTTTTCAGTTTTTGGTAACCTAAACTTTTTTTTCTTTTTTTTTAACCTCTGGCAGTTTACCGCTTATCTTTGTACCATTTCAGGTTATTCACTGGACTTGAACTTCTTACATTTCAGTAAAAACTGGAAAATGGGGGTGTTCTAAAACTTACATACATGTAATTGATTAATTCCCTCCCTCCTGGCCTCTCCGCTGTGTATCTGATGTGTGGTGAGTTTGTACTGGCGCACTATGGCTGCTGTCACGTTCACCCAGGTGGGTGCTGCACATTGGTGCTGGTTGAGGTGAGTTGCCCCCCTATCATTGTAAAGTGCTTTGAGTTCCTTGGGAAAAAAAGTGTTATATAAATCCAAATTCATTCATTCATTCATTCATTCATTCATTCATTCATTCATTCATTCATTCATTAATTAATTAATTAATTAATTAATTAATTAATTAATTAATTCATTCATTCATTCATTCATTCATTCATTCATTCATTCATTCATAGCACATTCTGTCGTGGGTCTGTCTGTCGCCCAGCGAGAAGTGTCTTACTTTGTTTTCACAGTTCAGCTTTGCTCCCGACGCCACCAGGATCTGGAGAATCTTCAGGTGTCCAAACCAGGAGGCCAGCAGTAGAGCGTTCATGCCGAACTGCGGGAAGACAAACCCTCATCTTTACTCGAGCTGAACAGCCACCGAACAACCTGGTGACCGCCCTCCAACAAAGAAGAATGAAACAGCTACATCTCACAGCTACATCTCACAGCTACATCTCACAGCTACATCTCACAGCTACATTTACATTTTTATTTCATTTGGTTGATTTAGCAAATAAATACAATCTCCACAACATTACGTTCTCCCTGGGAGAAAAAAAAAGTTGGAAAGGTTTTCTTTGCCTTTGTACTAAATCATGATCACGGTTGGGTATATTTAGACTTATAATTAGAGTACCATGTGCAGTTCTGGGCACCGCACTACAAGAAAGACGTAGAAGCTCTTGAAAAAGTCCAAAGAAGGGCAACTAAATTGGTACCTGGTATGAAAGGTAAAAGTTATGATGATAGACTTAAGGCACTCAATCTATTTAAACTTAGCAAACGGAGACTTAGGGGGGATTTGATTGAGGTTTTTAAATTCCTAAAAGGGATTAACAAAGTGAACTACCAAACATTTTTTAAGATAAGTGGGGTCAGCAGAACAAGAGCCCACAGGTGGAAATTAGTTAAGGGCAAATTCCACACAGATATTAGGAAATTTTTCTTTACACAGAGAGTTGTCAATGCCTGGAACAGCTTGCCAGGTCGGGTAGTAGAGGCAGAAACACTTGGGCTACTCAAGTCCAGGCTAGATGCAGCACTAGATACTCTTTAGATTAGGACATGACGAGCCTAGATGGGCCGAACGGCCCGTTCTCCTCATTATGTATTCTTATGTTCTTATGTTCTTAAGAACAGGGGCTGAATTGTTATCCTGAGCGGAAAGCAATTACGCGTGAAATGTCAGGTGGCCAAACTGCATGCCATCAAATATTCATCAAGTTTCCCAGTAAACACAGAACTAACCTGAGGCCCTGTTATATAATGTGTCAGTGTGTGTGTGTGTGAGTGTGTGTGTGTGTCTGAGTGTGTGCATCTGTGTGTGTGTGAGTAAGTGTGTGTGTGTGCATCTGTGTGTGAGTGTGTGTGTGTGTGTGTGTGTGTGTGTGTGTGTGTGTGTGTGTGTGTGTGTGTGAGTGAGTGTGTGTATGAGTGAGTGTGTGTGTGTGTGAGTGAGTGAGTGTGCGTGTGTGTGTGAGAGTGAGTGTGCGTGTGAGTGTGTGAGTGAGTGTGCGTCTGTGTGTGTGTGAGTGTGTGTATGAGTGAGTGTGTGTGTGTGTGTGTGAGTGAATGTGCATCTGTGTATGTGTGTGAATGCATGTGTGTGTGTGTGTATGTGTGAGTCTGAGTGTGTGAGTGACTGTGTGTGTGTGCATCTGTGTGTGAGTATGAGTGTGCGTGTGTGTGTGTGACAGACGTGCTGTGTGACTCGGACCCCCCCCTCTGTGCAGTGAGACACACAAAGCTCTGTCTCCCCCACGGTTCTCTTCATGTATTATTAAGTGATATTTACTCTGAGTTGATCACGGATGGGGCAAAGGTGGAAACAGCTTTGGAAACACTCAATACAGAGCAGCCAGAACGCCACCTGAGTCAAAATCACCTGAGTCAATATCACCTGCGTTCACTGAGTCAATATCACCTGCGTTCACTGAGTCAATATCACCTGCGTTCACTGAGTCAATATCACCTGCGTTCACTGAGTCAAAATCACCTGACTGAGTCAATATCACCTGCGTTCACTGAGTCAAAATCACCTGAGTCAATATCACCTGCGTTCACTGAGTCAATATCACCTGCGTTCACTGAGTCAATATCACCTGCGTTCAGAAGCACAATCGGACAGGATGTCACGCACAGCAAGTCTCTGTTCCCCAGAGTGTGTCGTCTGTGCTTCCTAATCCTGGTCACAGGGAAACATCTCAGCGTTCTGACAGAGCGCCCTTAATAAAGATTTATTGAGCTCTTATTCAAATCTCCTCTCTTGACAATGATCAATTTGTAGTTTAATTGGAGGCGTGCTTGTCCCAATTACAAGATCAAAGGTCCTCTCAGCTCACTGCGTCCTTGTTCATTTGTGCCGTGTGACACCAATTAGTCTTACAGAACGCATTCCAGGTGGCTGGCTAAGATGAACCGGCTATTCGGCTAATCAAACAACCAATTAAACTTAATCAAACGAGACGGCTCGGCTCTATGTTTAAGAGGAAGATATCAATGGAGATAATTACGAGAGCACTTTTTATCTTTTTGGCAACACAAGCAACCTTCAAAGGCCCGTGTATTTTCACGAATAGGCTCCTGGCGGATAACTGGCAGGGCAGCACTCGGTCAACAATCCAGCGAGGCCAGACGAAACCGCGCCTGTCCTGAATGCAAGCCCACGAATGCACAACGGTGTGGTTCCCAAGGCAAATATCAAGGGTCGTCGGTAGGGGCAGGGGGAGGAGCAACACATGTGGGCGGAGCAGGGGGAGGAGCCACATGAGCGGGTGGGGCAGGGGGAGGGGCCAGACGAGTGGGTGGGGGAGGGGCCGTGTGAGTGGGCGGAGCAGGGAGCAGGCAGAATCGGGCGCGCTGTGGACACCTACGCTGTCGTCCTGGTCCACCTCGGTGTCGTGGTCCAGCAGCATCCTCACGGCCTCCTCATGACCCATACCGGCTGCCCAGTGCAGAGCCTTCCGGTCAATCTGGACCAGGGGGAGAGGGAGAACATAGAGACCACAGGGTCAGCATGGCATCTGTTCTGTGTGGCTCAGTAGGTAGAGCGTGGTTCTGTGTGGCTCAGTAGGTAGTGTGGTTCTGTGTGGCTCAGTAGGTAGAGCGTGGTTCTGTGTGTCTCAGTAAGTAGAGCGTGGTTCTGTGTGGCTCAGTAGGTAGAGCGTGGTTCTGTGTGGCTCAGTAGGTAGTGTGTGGTTCTGTGTGTCTCAGTAGGTAGAGCGTGGTTCTGTGTGTCTCAGTAGGTAGAGCGTGGTTCTGTGTGGCTCAGTAAGTAGAGCGTGGTTCTGTGTGGCTCAGTAGGTAGAGCATGGTTCTGTGTGTCTCAGTAGGTAGAGCATGGTTCTGTGTGGCTCAGTCGGTAGAGCATGGCGTTGGCAACGCTTAGGTTGTGAGTTCAATTCCCACTGGGAACACATATACTGAAAAATGTATGCATTCACGACTGTAAGTCACTTTGGATAAAAGCGTCTGCTAAATGGCGTATGTGTTAAGAAAAACATGACTTTGAAAATCAAAACAATTACGTGGGAGGAGGGGAAAGACATTAGTCAGGCAGCGCATGTCAACAACAGGTTTAGCTTGTGTAACATTATACATCAGATGACTGATATTATAAATTATATAAATATAGGCAAAGATATAATGAAGGACAATGATGAATAATGTCAGACATTGTCCTGGCACTCCTCTCCCTGATAAGAAAGATGATTCAGTTCTCCTTCTTCAGCGTTAGCCTCCTGAGTCACCATGACAGATGCCCTTATTCTATCGGATCAATAGGACACTAACAGTGGAGTTCCTGGAGCAGCCTGTTCTTGTGTTTGTTTAAGTTCAACATTAAGAAATGGGCACACAATGTTAACAACGCTGTGTTTAATGTCAGACTCGAAATTCCACATGACATCAGCAACGCCAGCACAGGGGAAGAGCAAACATGTTGTAAAAACAAAAAAACAAAAAAACAATGATCAAATTGGAGTTTGAGTAATCTAAAGTGAAACTAGGACCACGTCCTGTTCCGAGGGCAGCAAGAAGTGTTTTGTTTTTCTCCCCTCGCCCTAACGTGTAAACGACTGGGACAGAACAATGAGCAAGGAGCTACCGACGTCCACACGGGCACACAGACTGTGCCAGGATTTGGGCTTCCTCTGAAACAGGGACTTCCTGTTATTTCAGCGCATGCTAATATCGTACGCCAGCAGCTGTCGTACCTGGGGCAGCGGAGAAAGGCCCCCAAACACCACAACACCACAACACCGCAACACCACCACAACACCGCAACACCGCAACCGCAACACCACAACACCACAACACCACAACACCACAACAACGCCACAACGCCACAACACCACAACACCACAATACCACAATACAACACTGAGTCTGTCGACCTTCACCTCCACAGTCTTCCCGAGTCGTTCAATCAATTAATGGATTCTTTTTTTTTTTTTTGTTTCTGATTTCCCCCCCGTTTTTTCTCCCAGTTCAGTAGCCAGTTACTCCCTCTATTTATTTAGATATACCCTCCCCACATGAGTTTGCCACTCGTCTCTACGAGGCAAGCTAATTCTGTGAGGGCAGTGAACTCCATTTCCTTCGAGACAGAATTCACCCCCACCCACGTTCTGGAGACTCCCTTACGTGCTTCACGGCGGACCCGAGCCGGCTCACCCCCCCCCTGGGGCGAACAGACAAACACCGCCCCCGATCGGGGCTGACGACCAGGGCTGGTCTGGTAGAGACGGGTTTAGAACCGCGTCCCTGACAGGCAGCGCACACCGTATCAGACCAGCGTCAAAAGTCTTCTTCTCCACAAAACGACAGATCTCTCCAACAGTGACGATGGCTTCGCTGAAGTAAACATTCCCTTTCGCTGCCCTCAGTCGAGTGTCTGAGACCTTTTTCTTTGCTCGTTTAGATCAGCCAGTCCCGGAGGGCCAGCGTGACTTCATGTTCTAAAAAGCTGTGCACATCAGGGCAATTTCCACCATATTTCTCAAGCCTTTTCAGTTAACGTGTTAAGGGTATTTGTACAGAAATAGTAGGACCATACGTGTAGGAAGGCATTATCTGTTCATGTGAGATATTAACACAGTTTGTTTTCAGCAAACAGGACCGTAGGCTGTGCCAGTTAGTTCTGTGTGGTTCTGTGTGGCTCAGTAGGTAGAGCGTGGTTCTGTGTGGCTCAGTAGGTAGAGTGTGGTTCTGTGTGTCTCAGTAGGTAGAGCATGGTTTTGTGTGTCTCAGTAGGTTGAGCGTGGTTCTGTGTGTCTCAGTAGGTAGAGCATGGTTCTGTGTGGCTCAGTAGGTAGAGTGTGGTTCTGTGTGGCTCAGTAGGTAGAGTGTGGTTCTGTGTGGCTCAGTAGGTAGAGTGTGGTTCTGTGTGGCTCAGTAGGTAGAGTGTGGTTCTGTGTGTCTCAGTAGGTAGAGCGTGGTTCTGTGTGGCTCAGTAGGTAGAGCGTGGTTCTGTGTGTCTCAGTAGGTAGAGCGTGGTTCTGTGTGTCTCAGTAGGTAGAGCATGGTTCTGTGTGTCTCAGTAGGTAGAGCGTGGTTCTGTGTGGCTCAGTAGGTAGAGTGTGGTTCTGTGTGGCTCAGTATGTAGAGCGTGGTTCTGTGTGGCTCAGTAGGTAGAGCATGGTTCTGTGTGTCTCAGTAGGTAGAGTGGTGTACAGAGCAGGGGCGCGTGGGTTTGGCGCAGGGTCAGAAGCACTCACTTTGTTTTTGGCCTTGATGTCCACCCCTCGTTTCAGCAGCTCGTGCATTTTCTCCGTGTCGTTCCTCCTCGCGGCGTCGTGAAACTCCTTCTCTGACCGGAGCACTGAAAACGGCATAGCGACCTCAGGCTCTTGCGAAAACATCAACATTTATTTACACCTACAGTGTATTCTTGCTGTAGGTACACAGTGACCCCCCCCCAGCCGCCATTGCCCGCCTGCAGCACAGCGCACTCCTGATGTGCCATTGTTCTGACGCCAGACTCAATCATCGGTCTGATTTCTCGACCGGGCCTAATGCCGGCCATTTATATAATCAGAGAGAATTTCAATCATACTTCTCTACACGCTCCACAGCAGTTCAGACACAGAAACGTCCCAACGGTTGAGCTTGAGGGTCAATTCCAACACTACATTAAAGTGAAAGTGTTGTTTTTTTTAAACCCACTGTATTAAGAATTATACCCAACCGTGTGAAAAACTAAAATGCTTTTCCAGCAAGCAAATTTCTCAGCCCTGACAATAACCCCGGTGGATAATGGAATATCTCTCTCGTTTTACTGCCGCGGTTTTGCATCTCCCTACTCCTCTGTTCTGACCGAAAGCGATTAGGGTTTTGTGCGCATAAATCTTCGGCTAGACAGGCTATCCAACTGTGTCCTGCTGCGACTTCATCATTACTTGTTGATACATCACATTTTTCACACAAATAAACCTTGGGCGGTTTTTTGCAAGTAAATCTTATTCGGTCAGCCATAGAATTAACGTCTGTCCTCTCTTTTCCCAAATACGATTTTCAGTTGATAAATCGGAGCAATCTGTGATAAATAAGTAATCTAGGGGAGGGCTAGAGCCGTGTCTCCTGGCATCTGTCAAGCGCGGCTCTGAACTCTTACCTGGCCTGCCGCGGGGGGGGTTCTGGAATACCTCGCATAATCTGAAGTTGCGCGATCAAAGGTTTAAATAAAGAACATACTTGCGTTTTGTAGTGTAAGTGCTAAGAAGTCCCCGGGCCGTGGATCTTAGCGGGCTAGCGATTCAAATAGCAGGTGGAACACATTCCGATAAAAAAAAACTTGTGCACAGTATGTTTTCTCAGATTTCTCCTGTGCTAATCTTTACTTTTTACACATAAGTAATAAGAAAAATGCGCTCATGAGCTGTGGATCGCCATTAGCCAGCCCGACGAGCAAATTAATTTAACGCGCAAAGATATTTCAAAAGAAAACCAAAGAAGAAATCAAAGTCATTGCGCGCGGACACACACGCATTTTTTGATTGATGGATTTTGATTTCATACTTCCCGCACTGAGCCATAACTCACGGCAAATAACAGCTTTTCTTAGAATAGCCTATGTGGCATGGAAATGATTAACTTGAACCATACGAGATGGATGGATGGATGGAATGGATGGACAAAACTGAAGTTGAATAAATAAGGCCTTTTGCCAAAATGTAGCATAAAAACACAACGATCTAATTCATCACCGTGAATTACCATTCATATATGTGGCACGTGAATACAAGACTTTACAATAAATTCAGAAACCTTTTTAAAAAAAATTCCTGTGGCAAATGTACAACCAACAACAATGTATGATGCAGCCAGCTGGCTTATAGCAAGCTATCTATCCAGGGAAAGATGTTAGTTTAAGAAAGACCTTTACCTGGGTGGATTTAAATTAAACAGCACGTTTTTAGCAAGCAACGTAAAACCAAAAAGCACAAATACTCGGCGGAGAGAATAGGACCACGCTGTTACCCTGGCTGGCTAAATGTCGTTTCCACAGATACAGATGCTGGTTATCACAATAACGCCAAGCGCTTAGCTCGCTAACGTGATTGGAAAAAACTGCGCGACTTACAAATGTCATCCTCCGACACAAGATCGTCCTCCATTGCTTCGAGCAAAGTGGAAAAACACTCAAATTTAAGACGGTGGCATCGTTCTCCCGGGGCTTCGTGCGCCACACTTCCCCGTTACCCGTTTATATTGCCACTAATTCCGGCTAAAATATTATTGAAGGCTGCCGCTAGACCAACATGCACATCCGGGTGTCGAACGTACGGACCTGCCCACATCCAGGGTCCGTCATCGTCGGTAAATATTGTGACAAAAGGCTTTAATTTTACGACACAATACGTATATTACGTAGCATTGGAATTGGAATTTATAACAACAAACAAACAAACAAAAGCACAAAAACGATATTTCTGACCGTTCCTTTAATCCACGATAGCTTGCATTCGCTGATGCCACTCTTGTATTTACTAGAATTAACGTTACAGGTTTTCACCCAAGGGTACAAGCAAGCATGGCTTCAGCACTGCCCACTGTTCATTGGTCAACAATTACAACTCCACAGTTAAGCCCAGTTTTAATATATTTTCGTCATGTGAAAATATGCAAATAAGGAGACAAATAGTTTTACCCAGCGCGGTGCAAAAAAGGACCGGCCGTTTTCACAGGCATACACTGTGGTGCATGAGTCACGGATGAGCTCATGCCTATTTAGAAAGTAGTTAACTACACAGGCTCATCCAATTTTCCACTCTATTCCTTCCTGTCAGAAGCGCTTACTGTCAACATATATCAACCATAGTAGTCTACACAGATACCTCTCCGCTCTCGGATCACAACAATATGAACTCACTGTAAATTATCCAACCAAGTGGGAGAAGTCATGTTTTTTAATGTATGCACAGTAGGCCTGTGTTGTGTTTTGGAAATATTAAAAAGTTTCAGAAAGAGAATGTATTGTTCTGTGAAAGCCTAACTACTCATCTCTTTCTATCACAAGGGAGATAAATAAATGGCAGGTTGAGAGAATGTTTTTCACAATTTATTCCACTAGAGGGCGGTCTTCCACAAGTTATATCTAGAACAAGGAGCGACATTGAGCAGATAGG
The DNA here is from genome assembly GCA_029706075.1 of Aldrovandia affinis. Classification (NCBI taxonomy): domain Eukaryota; kingdom Metazoa; phylum Chordata; class Actinopteri; order Notacanthiformes; family Halosauridae; genus Aldrovandia; species Aldrovandia affinis. The sequence continues at coordinate 3,516,293 of JAINUG010000091.1, read as the reverse complement.
TGGCGCTCGCATCGCTGCACTAAAGGTCAGCGAGTGTCTCCGCGCACAGTATCGGTATCAGCTGGGCACCAGACACTAGAATATCATAATATCTTTAAACATTGACAACATTAATATTGAAATCCTGAGTACCCACATCATCAGCTTGCTCATTTGTAAGGCTTTGCCTGGGATTACACCTGAGAGAGGAGGTATCCACTCTGTCAGAATGTGTAGGCCTAACTACGTAGCAGGCCTATAACCATGTTGTGTGACATACTTCAGCAATTTAAAAAACAGGCATATTTTTCTGAGCACTTTAGCAGGGATCATGACCTGTGACAGGTCTCTTTCCTGTCAAAATCAGGACAATGAAGCATGTAAATGTTTAAGTATTGCGTAGCAGATGACACAAGGAGTTGATTAGAGTTTGGGGGATTTGTTGTTGATAGACAGTGCGGAATGATATCGTATCGCCTCAAATTCAGGATTCAGGATTGGCTGCGAGGGGCATGAACAGAAGAACTAGACCAAAACAACAAAAGGGGTTGCAAATATATATACAGTATATTAGGTGACCACAGTGACAGGAGGCTGGCGTAGGTGTGCTGGATTCTGCCACTGGCATGATGAAGACAAGGTGGGGTTCCCCAGCACACTCACTGGTATCTGTCAACTTTCTGTCATAACTCGACAGCAAACAGGCATTCCCCCCAAGGTCCTATCAGGAAAAGTGAAAGACACACAAGGAATGCGCAAAGCCAATCAAGGTCATGTTAAGGATAATGAATATCTTAAAGGCATCTCCGCATTCTGGGTCTCTCTCACACCTACCACACCCCTGACACTTTCAACCTCTTCCTTTCACCCAACAGATGCGGCAACAGCTTTGGCTACTGTTGTCATGCGCGAGTAAACAGGAAGTGACACCTTTTAGCATGGTTACCTGTGACACCGTTACAAGTTTGAATCATGTTAACGAGGTGTGGATTTTATTAATGAATTAATTTTCTATATATAGAATATATACTCTGTGGGTTAAGTATATTTGTATATAAATAGTAGGACCATACATGTAGGTAGGCATTATCTGTTCATGTGAGATTTTCATGTGAAAACACCATTTGTTTTCAGCAAACAGGACCTTAGGCTGTGTGGCTCAGTAGGTAGAGTGTGGTTCTGTGTGTCTCAGTAGGTAGAGCATGGTTCTGTGTGGCTCAGCAGGTAGAGTGTGGTTCTGTGTGGCTCAGTAGGTAGAGCGTGGTTCTGTGTGTTTCAGTTGGTAGAGTGTGGTTCTGTGTGTCTCAGTAGGTAGAGCGTGGTTCTGTGTGTCTCAGTAGGTAGAGCGTGGTTCTGTGTGGCTCAGTAGGTAGAGCGTGGTTCTGTGTGTCTCAGTAGGTAGAGCGTGGTTCTGTGTGTCTCAGTAGGTAGAGCGTGGTGTTGACAACGCTTAGGTTGTGGGTTCAAATCCCATGGGGACCACATATACTGAAAAATTTATGCATTCACTACTGTAAGTTACTTTGGATAAAAGCATCTGCTAAATGGCATAAAAATATATATTTACTAGGTTGCTCTCAGCAATCCAGAATCTTAAGTGTGTTCCAGTCTTTCCTGAGTGGTTGGTTGTCCTGGGCACACATGTGCTTAGTCTTATCAACCAATAAGCTCACTCCTCCAGCACCTTCCATTTCTGCAGGTTGAATGACTGTATGAATAGTGCTTATGGGCCCAGCGTGAGATGAGGGTTTGCCCATAGCAGACTGTGTGCGTTCCCCATCTACCCTCACCTCCCCTTGGTCAATTTTTTGTCCAACTGCAGATCAAAAACGTCATTCAATTGTGTGAAAATGCCATTTTGAATATCCATCCATCCATCCATTATCTAAGCCGCTTATTCCTGGTCAGGGTCGCGGGGGGCTGGAGCCTATCCCAGCATGCGTTCCGGCCGAGAGGCAGGAATACACCCTGGACAGGTCGCCAATCCATCGCAGGGCACACACACCATTCACTCACACACTCATACCTACGGGAAATTTAGACTCTCCAATTAGCCTGACGTGCATGTCTTCGGACTGTGGGAGGAAACCGGAGTACCCGGAGGAAACCCACGCGGACACGGGGAGAACATGCAAACTCCGCACAGAAAGGCCCCCGGCCTGGATTCGAACCCGAGACCGCTCATTTTGAATACGTATAAGAAAAATGTTGATGGTGATGATGATGGTGTTGTTGATGTTGATGATGATAATGGTGATAGTGGTGGTGGTGGTGGTGATGATGATGATGATGACTATCTGCTGATGTTGATATTGTTATAGCTCTTTAACTGACAGGTGAATCCCAGGTTTACTGCCTTGTGTTGTGTGGCTGTTCTGGTTATTGTCCTGCCTGTTGTCATGTCCTGTATGTTTGGTGACGATCCAGTTTCCCCTCTGGCGATTAATAAAGTGTATCATATCATATCGTATCGTACCGTTTTACAAAAAATATCAAATGTCATGTGACAGTTTCAACGCAGCTGTTTGATTTAGTTTGATGAGATGGTGCAGCGGTACTCTTGTCTAATCATGGACGAGGAGGTGGAACCACCATGGCCATACATGAAACGAATAAAAGAAAATTAGAAAGTTACACTTTTCAGTGCATCCTGTACCAACCAAAGCAGAAGTTGTTCAACGCGTGTTAGACACCAAGTTTGAACTTCAGAACACAGGTGAGTAGCTAGGTAGCTAACATTAGGTTGCTAATTTAGCTGCTGTTTTATCACGCAACTCTGGCTAACTCCGTTAGCTAAAGGTAGGACTAAGTTGAATGTTGAACTTAGGTTTCTGGATTTCTGTCCTCAAAACAGAGTTTGTGGCTTTGGTTCATTCATTAAACATTAACGAGCAATTCTCAACGAGCAAACGTACTAGCAGGCCTGCTAAGTGCCAACTTTGAGCACTCGTTTAGATTCCGTCTGTATGCAGTGGGGCCGGTGCTATTTTCTCTAGGTGGGACGCACATGCAAATAATATTTTCATATTATATGACAGCTAGTTAGTTTAGTTAGTTCGTTAGTTTAGTCTCCATTCACGCGCCAAGCGCAAGCAGGCGCATGTTTCCATTGAAATGAATGGATAAGTATGTTTCCCTAGTCATGCTTCTCCGTGTGAACAGCCACACAGGGCGGCAGGCTCACAGATATAAACGTGTAGATGCCGCATTGGCTGCTGTTGTGTGTTGCAGCGATGCGTCTGATCCGCGTCTAAACAAACGCATGTGTATTGAGAGATGCAGATTTCCCCTGATAAAATCTACTGTAACTCGCTTCATTCTCAACCAATTTTCGTGACATTTGGCTGGTTATAAACGTGGGGAATTTCTGCGTAACGTACCTAGGTTATCGGTTGTGATTGTGACTGTACCTCTTTATGACCCTTAAACACAGTCCGTTCGGATGGGTCGGGAATGCTGTTCTCATTAGAATAGAATAGAATAGAATATCCTTTATTAATCCCGGGGGGGGGAAATTTGGTTTGTCACAGCAACAATGGTACAGGAGTGAAAGAACACACAAGACATACAGGACATAACAACATACTGGATAATAAATATATTTAAAAACCAGAGTAAAAAACCTAGCAGCTATACAGACATACAGGACATCATAGTATATCGAATACCAGATGTTAAATACAATAATTTAAGAAATAAAAAATAAAAAAATAAAAATACTGGAGGTAGTGCAAATCCACCAGATAGACCACACCAGTGTACTGAAGTAGTAAGAAAACAAAAGAAAAACAAGTGTGAGATATGAAAATCAGTAGCAGTCGGGGCAGCAGTGAGATGTACAAATAATGTACAAAGAATGTAGGGTAGGTACAGCAGTAGAGAGTGACAGTGTTCAGTGTTCAATGTTCATTGTTATACTGTTTGATGGCTGCTGGTAGAAAGGAGCGCTTGAACATTTGCTGTTTATCCATCATTTCTCTCTCTCTCTCTCTGTCTCTCTCTCTCTCTCTCTCTTTCATCCACAGGGTGGATGGTTTCTTGAATTTGGAACATCTTGGCTAGTAATTGAGCTCGAGAACATCAACAAAACTTCAGTTGTTTGGTAAGAATTTTGTGCACTTGGATATGATTGCTCAAGTCCCGCGTGGTCAAACAGCTGTGTGGAGCGTGTGTGGTGCAGCTTTACCGCTGGCCTAGGAGACTACGGCCCTCACAGCTACGCATGGTCCACCAGAAGACAATTAGCGCAAATAGCCAAAGACCCAGGGCCCTAGTTCAGGCAGCAACCCTATTAACCCAGACCATGGCCCATATTCAAAAAGCGTCTGAGTAGGAGTGCTGATCTAGGATCAGGTTTCCCCCTGTCCATATCCTAACCAGCCATTATGAGCTAAAAGGCTAAACTGATCCTAGATCAGCACTCCTACTCTTAGAATCTTTGTACATACGGCCCCAGGTGTGTCAAATCTGAGGAGGGCCGGTGTGTTGTGTTTTAGCATTTATACGGCTTGATATTTTACTGAAGCAATTCAGGTTAAGCACCTTTAGCTCAAGGGTACATCGAACCTGCAACCTCTGAGTTACAAGCCCAGTTCCCTAACCATTACACTACACTGCCGCCCGTGTAGTGAATCCAACCAATCAAAGTCTTGATCGATGACCCTGATGAGTTGATTAGTTGAATCAGCTGCTGTAGTGTTGGGTTAAAACAACAGCCTGCACCCCACAACAGCACTTCTCGGACACGATTGGACACCCCTGACCTAGACAAACTAATAAATGCTAAATAACCAGTATCCAATGATGTGCATGAATACATAACCAGTAATTGAAGGCCCCTAAAGTCTACAGGGGATGCTTAGATGAAGGAGATCGTTGTAAGTTTAACACCAACAAGTTAAATGTATGTGTCCCTGCAAAATGCTGTGTATATTTACTCACAGCATCTTAAACTGTCCTTTAGAGCTGGGTCGACCAGTCGTTGGAGTTACACTGCAGCGTGTTTGTCCAACAAGACGACCGCAAAGTCGTTTAGTTTAAATGGAAAAAACCCTCTAAACCCGCTCGCAGGGGATACCTGCAGAACTCTCAGGCCTGGCAGTGACTGCGCTGTGTTTACACACACAACTGCAGCTTTAAAACCCACTCAAAGAGCCGATTCACGACAGGAATAGCAGGTAAACATCTTCAGAGAGACGGGACTGTTTCGGCGCGGCCTTCCGAAGAGGGGGGAGCGCGCCAAGCATAACTTCAGAGAGAGAGGCACAAACTCCGGGAGTCTCGGAGAAGTGTCACTCAAACGAAGTGATCGGAGCCACGCTGGTGATTTAAATGATTGATATGATTAGGTCAAAGTACATTAAGGTCTTTTAATGGATTTTGTGTCTTTGATCCCATGTTTAGGGTTACATTTTAAGCATTTAGCAGACGCTCTTATCCAGAGTGACTTACAAGATGTGCATTAATACATGGTAGGAACAATCATTGTTCGCGCAAGAGATTAGTGCAGTAAAACAGCGATAGACATTGTTGGCAGCTGCACACTGTACCTCTAACACTGGGAAGGAAAAGGTTAGTAAACAACTTTTTGAGGAGTAAGCAAGGATACATATACAAAAAGTATTAAACATGTAGGCAGTGGTGATGACAGTTAGCTAGATGTACAGAATTCAGTGGTAGTGGAGTCTGAAAAGGTGGGTTTTGAGTCTCTTGCGGAAGATGGTCAGTGATTCTGCGGTCCTGACCAAGTGCAGAAGGTCGTTCCACCAGCGAGGGGTCAGGACAGAGAAGAGGTGAGACCGCGAGGAGCGGCTGCCGGGCGCCGGGATGGGACAGTTTGCCCGAGGAGGCGGAGCGGAGCGGTCTGGCTGGGGTGTAGGGTGTGATGAGTGTCTGGAGGTAAGGGGGAGCAGTTATGGAATATCAGGCTTATCAGGGAATGCAGGTAGTATTGGAGAAAAAAACCTCTCCGGAAATGATTCTGATGATCTTATATTAAGTTATATGTAAAAAAAAAAAAAAACTGAAATTGTAAAGATTTTATTTATGACAGGATGATACTGATGTAGATACTGTAGATGTTTTAATAATGACACTTAACACAGGAAGTAATAATGATAAAATATTATTTTGTTGCCATGTGCAGTATCACTGACTTTGAGCAACATGATCCTGCAAAACACATGGATGCCAACATTGGTTGTGGATAATGAGTGAATCCTTTCATTCTTAAAGAGTTATGTTATCTATAAATGTTATCTATGGCAAAACATTCCCTATAGTAGAGTGCTATTATCTGATAAAACATCTTTGTAAATAATTCATATTTCAACATTATAATAAAGATACCGTATATTATTATCATATTATTAGATCTTATTTGTGAAATAAACATGAAAGATTCACTGGTTGGTTGAGCTCTTTTGAACAGCGTTGTTTCATGGCTGAAGAGTGACGGCAGAATGGAGGATCCCCTCCTCTGAAAGTGATCAGTAGCTAAAGAAGCTCTGAATGCAGGAAGTCCACCGGTACTTAGCGATGTCCCTCAGGACGCTGGACGCAGTGCTGTCTCCTAGGGTTCGGGTTCTATTTGCCCATTCTTCTGACAATCCCAGAGTCCTCTGCTTTTAGGGTCACCAACGTTTTTAAATTTTTTATTTTTTATTTTACCCGGTTTTTCCTCCCAATTTGGTAGCCAATTACTCCCGCTGTGCTTAGTTAAATCCCCTCCCTCGTAGTTCGCTGCCGTAGTCCTGTGACCGGCAGTGACAATGGCGAAGCGCTGCCTCCTCCGAGACAGTATTCGTCGTGCTGTCGACTAATTACGGTACCCCAGAACCACTCCTGTGCGCAGCGAACTGTGTTGGCTTCCCTCTCCCCTCCCAGGGGCGGACCGCCAATTGCCGCCCCCTGGTGGCACTCCCAGCCAGAGCCCACTCTGGCGCGACGGGGAATCGAACCCCGGTCACCGTGGCCAGCGTCGGACGTTGAAACCACTGGACCATGCGGGAGGCCTCGGGGTCGCCAACTTTCTATCGTCCAAATACGGGACAGAAGGCGGGGCACTGGGGTTAAGTGTGTACGGATGTAAATCAACACATACTGTATACTGTAATGGCGACTGCTGAAGGAAGACTCAGGAAAGTTTGCTTCTCCAGCTTTACTACAACAAAGCTTATAGACGCAGGGCTCAACCAAGAACACGAGAAACTCATGGGGGTCACTTCTTAGATGCAAACCCAGTCACAGTTACAACACTAATCCACTCAATGGCACAAGGGGTGATGGGGAACTGGCACACAAGGAATCATGGGAGACTGAACACATGACAATAACAATGGCAGCCCCCAAGCTCGCTTAGCATGCGATGTGGCTAAGCTAACATCCATTACTACTGAACTTATTTACACCGTTACAATATGATGGGATTCTATTTTGATGTCTGGCTGGTATTTTGTTATACGGGACAAGGAACGTCCCGTACGGAGCGAGACAAATTAGGCCCAAAAGCGGGACGCCCTGGATAATACGGGACAGTTGGCAACCCTAGTCAGGGGCTAAACGCAGTGTTGTTCCTCAGGGTGTAAACGCAGTGTTGTTCCTCAGGGTGTAAACGCAGTGTTGTTCCTCAGGGTGTAAACGCAAGGGTGTAAACGCGGTGCAGTGTTGTTCCTCAGGGTGTAAACGCAGTGTTGTTCCTCAGGGTGTAAACGCAGTGTTGTTCCTCAGGGTGTAAGCGCAGTGTTGTTCCTCAGGGTGTAAACGCAGTGTTGTTCCTCAGGGTGTAAACGCAGTGTTGTTCCTCAGGGTGTAAACGCAGTGTTGTTCCTCAGGGTGTAAACGCAGTGTTGTTCCTCAGGGTGTAAACGCAGTGTTGTTCCTCAGGGTGTAAACGCGCAGTGTTGTTCCTCAGGGTGTAAACGCAGTGTTGTTCCTCAGGGTGTAAACGCAGTGTTGTTCCTCAGGGTGTAAACGCGGTGTTGTTCCTCAGGGTGTAAGCGCAGTGTTGTTCCTCAGGGTGTAAACGCAGTGTTGTTCCTCAAAACGCAGTGTTGTTCCTCAGGGTTGTTCCTCAGGGTGTAAACGCAGTGTTGTTCCTCAGGGTGTAAACGCAGTGTTGTTCCTCAGGGTGTAAACGCAGTGTTGTTCCTCAGGGTGTAAACGCAGTGTTGTTCCTCAGGGTGTAAACGCAGTGTTGTTCCTCAGGGTGTAAACGCAGTGTTGTTCCTCAGGTGTAAGCGCAGCTCAGAGAGAGACGCCCTGCCAAGTGTTCACAGCCAGGCTGTGTGCAGCTGCTGCTGCTCTGCGCTGGACGCTACAAGGGGTTTGGTGGAGGTGTACTGGAGCCACAGAATCATGTTTGGCCTGGCGCTGGCTTAAAGCAGTCGCTTAACTACATCTAGTGTGTGTGTATATTTCATATATATATATATAGAATTTGGACTGCTTGTAGGAGGCAATATGAGTATAAACTGCATATATGTGTATATTTATACAGTACCAGTCAAAAGTTTGAGTACACCTGCTCGAAACTAGGCTTATCTCATCATTGACAATGTTTTACACCATATAAGTTTCTGTGAATACTTGAGAATTACAAAAGCACACATTTTTTTTGGAAAATTGAATCTTGGATTCCTCAAAATAGTCACCCTTTGCCTTGATAACAGCCTCACAAACACGGCCATTCAGTTAATAAGTTTCAGCAGGAAATCACCCGACATGTCTTCCCAGCTCTCCTGCAGAAATTCCCAGAGACACTTGTGGGTTGCTTTGCTTTGCCTCTTCTGTCCAGTTCGTCCCATACAAGTTCTATGGGATTGAGGTCTGGACACTGGGCAGGCCAGGTCATTAGTTTGAGTGTTCCTTCACCTTCCTCCTTCACCACAAGGTGTGTTTTGGGTTGTTATCTTGCTGAAGAATGAAGGAGTGCCCTATTAGCCTTAATCCAGATGGAAGGTGTACTCAAACCTTTGACTGGTACTGTATATACGTATGTATGTGTGTGTGTATATATATGTATACACACATACACAGTACACACACATAACTATGCTGTCTGAAACAACCTGCAGGAGGCATTGTGTAAGTTCTGCTTAATGATTTAAACTCGGGAACTCACAGCTACATTGAAATTTACCTAATTTAACACTACTAACTTACCTAATTTATCTAATTTAATACGACTAATTTACCTAATTTAATACGACTAATTTACCTAATTTAACACTACTAACTTACCTAATTTAATACGACTAATTTACCTAATGTACCTAATTTAATACGACTAACTTACCTAATTTACTTAATTTAATACGACTAATTTACCTAATTTACCTAATTTAATACGACTAACTTACCTAATTTAATATGACTAACTTACCTAATTTAATATGACTAACTTACCTAATTTACTACTTTATGGTACTGGAGTCAGAGAGTTAGAACGTCACGGTTACGGCAGTAACAGCAATATTGTAGACAAAATGAAAAATGCTTCTTAAAAAACCCACAGCTCTGAAAACACAAATCCACAGATAATCTGGGCAGATAACGTGGGAGGGTTACAAGACGAGCTGCACTACACAATGTCCAACAGTTGCTATGAAGACCAAACAGACCTTGGTTACACAATAAATTGTCCAACTGTGGTTTCCTAAGTACAAAAAAGTACAAACTGAAAACTGTGGTTTTAAATGTAATTATTGAGAAATAACTTTCATGACACAGGCAGAAAAGAACCACACATCAATAATTATCATGGCAAAAGTGGAGTCCCATTATGTTGGATTAACTACATTACAGGCATTTAGCAGATGCTCTTATCCAGAGCGACTTACAGTTTACATTTCTTTACAATCCATTTATACAGCTGGATATTAACTGAAGCAATTCAGGTTAAGTACCTTGCTCAAGGCTATAACGGCAGTGTCCCACCTGGGGATTGAACCTGCAACCTTAACGTTACAAGCCCAGTTCCCTAACCATTATACCACACTGCCGCCTATAAATAAATTAAACACAGACACAACATATCGTCACTTTCGGAAACACTACTCCCCAGATTGTACTGTACGCAACATCTGTGACAGTGTGACTGACTAATCCCATCAGTGCCATGGTTCTGTGTGTCTCAGTAGGTAGAGCGTGGCTCTGTGTGGCTCAGTAGGTAGAGCGTGGTTCTGTGGTGCTCAGTAGGTAGTGTGGTTCTGTGTGGCTCAGTAGGTAGAGTGTGGCGCTGACAACGCTTAGGTTGTGGGTTCGATTCCCACTGGGACCACATATACTGTAAAATGTATGCATTCACTACTGTAAGTCACTTTGGATAAAAGCATCTGCTAAATGGCGTATGTTATATTATAGTTACTTAGAAACAGCTGAGGTGGGGCCTCGGGTGGCGTAACGGTCAAAGCATTCGTCCGGAATGGAAGTTGCCTATTGCAGCCACGGTTCGAAACCCAGCTGGGCCAGTCCTCTGGCCGAGAGCCCCGTCGGGGGCGGCGATTGGCTGACCGCCCCAGAGGGAGGGGGGGGAGGGAAAAAATCTTTAAAGAAACAGTTGAAGTGTCATAAATTGGGGGTTGAGTTGAGTACTGAATATCAGTTCCTCATTCCAGTCCTCTGTTCTGCAGAATATGTAACAATAGTAGTATGTGCATGTGCGTGCTTACGTGTGTGTGTGTGTGTGTGTGTGTGTGTGTGCGGTATAACGTTTATTCCTTTATTTTAAAACTATATTAAATACATAGCAGCGATGTACATAGTGCTCACAAAACAATGGCACATGATGATGCACCATGCAGCACGGTAGACACACAAGAGAAAAATGAAATAATAAGATCCACTAATACAGAAATGATTCTGATGTAAGATCCACTAATACAGAAATGATTCTGATGTAAGATCCACTAATACAGAAATGATTCTGATGTAAGATCCACTAATACAGAAATGATTCTGATGTAAGATCCACTAGTACAGAAATGATTCTGATATAAGGGTGGTATGAAGTGTTGTGCATGGCTTCTCCCAGCCTAAATATCAGTATTGTGAGTATAAATGCATAAAAAGAAAGTTTTTAAGTTTAAAATGGAACATTTCCTTCCTCAATTGTTTCAAAACTTCACTGTGTAAAAAAATAAAAAATAAAAATAAGGTACACACACATAAAAATAAGGTACATACACATATCTATATATATATAGGCTACACTCTGAATCTGTCCCACATTTCAATATATTTTTATATCAGTTTAACTGGGCAATCTCCACTTAGTCCCAAAAGTCCTGAGATGTTGCTTTAAAGCATATTTTCCTGAAATGTACACTATTTTGTCAGAAAATATTACCGTTGGCGAGCTTTCAGGAATGTGCCGGGTGAGTTGCGGAACATCGAGGACTCTTCATTACTGGGACCCTCTCCGATCTGAGGAGTTTCAGCTCGAAACGCAGCAGCGTTCTCTCAGCGGCGTAGCATCTGGGCTGCCCGTAAAGGTGCCTGCCTTAGCCTGCCTTCTTACTGTCATGATCTGAAAATATTCAGCGCATGATTTTTATGTGAAATGCTCGAGCGTGGGGCCTCGGATAGCGTAGCGGTCTAACGCACCCGTATTGGCTGGTCCTTTACGAGTGTGAGCTGCCTATCACAGTCACAGTTCGAAACCTGACTCTACCAGACCAGCCCTGGTGGGGACTCCCGATCGGGGGGGGGAGGGGCTGGGGGGGGGGCTGGGGGAGGGGCTGGGGGAGGGGCTGGGGGAGCCGGCAAGAACTCGCTGAGAAGCACGTAAGGGTGTTGGCCAGAACATGGTTTGGGCAAATTCTGTCTCAAAGGAAGCGGAGTTAGCTGTCCTCATGGAATTATTAAATCTAAATAAATAGAGGGTGTAATTGGCTACTAAATGGGTTAAACACGGGGAAAAAATATATAAACAACAAAGAAACAAAATGTATAAGAAAGGATGCGTGAGAGAACCTCTCTGCTCGATGGCGTTACACCTTAGCAACCATTAGAAATGCTGAGGAGAAACGAACACTAGGGCGTGTGCACAAATTGAGGAAGCCTCCAACGCCCTTGTTGTAAAGTCATTATGTCCCATGAGCCATTGCGTCAGTGTGGGCCAGGCCCACAGGAAGCTGTGTTCAAAAAGGGCTGGAGACCACATCCTGCAGGGTGAGGATGAGGCTGTGACAGAACAGACTGCCTCCGATGGCACGCCTCTCTCTCTCGCCAAACGAAGAGGATATGATCTTGCCTGTCTCACGTCAGGTTTCTGCGCTTGGAGGTCACCCCTCACCTTATATATTTATATATATACATGTATGCCATTTAGCAGATGCTTTTATCCAAAGCAACTTACAGTATGCAGTGAACTTACAGTGAATGCATTCATTTTTTCAGTATATGTGGCCCCAATGCTCTACCTACTGCGCCACACAGAACCACGCTCTGCCTACTGAGACACACAGAACCACACTCTACCTACTGAGACACACAGAACCACGCTCTACCTACTGAGCCACACAGAACCACACTCTACCTACTGAGACACACAGAACCACGCTCTGCCTACTGAGACACACAGAACCACGCTCTACCTACTGAGCCACACAGAACCACGCTCTACCTACTGAGCCACACAGAACCACACTCTACCTACTGAGACACACAGAACCACGCTCTGCCTACTGAGACACACAGAACCACGCTCTACCTACTGAGCCACACAGAACCACGCTCTACCTACTGAGCCACACAGAACCACGCTCTACCTACTGAGCCACACAGAACCACGCTCTACCTACTGAGCCACACAGAACCACACTCTACCTACTGAGCCACACAGAACCACTCTTCTGCCGAATGTATTCAATCTCCCCAGGAGAACGTTCAGCTGCTCTCATTATGTGCTCTACCAATTAAAAGGCAGTTTTTCTAATGTTACAAACGTTAATACTAAAGGCAGCTGTGCGCAGTGTTGGTGCAGGCAGCGTCCAGGCCTCACAGTTGAAGAGGTTAGCCAAAAGCCACGGCTCTGAAAGCAGTTTGAGGGGCCGCTCGTCCTCTGGTCACCTGACTGCCTGTGGTTCATCTGTTTGCGCTCAGGCCGTAAACACTTCTCCCCCGGTCTGCATGCCATTCACTGCGGTCACGTGACCCAGGAGCTCAGCTCCATGGCTGGCCGGCCTAGTTGTGCAGAGTCAAGTAGACTGCCTCCTCCACATTTTTAAAATTTATTTTATTACTTTATTTTTTTTATTGCTTTTTTTCCAGTTTTTCTCCTCTGCGTTAAAAAAATATTTAAAAAATAATAGTTTCTCATTTTTTCCCCCCGTTCTCCCAATTTGGTTGCCAATTATACCCTCTATTTATCTAAATTCACCCTCCCCCACGAGTCCCACGCCCGTCCTCCGGGTAACAAGACAATTTTCCTGGGCCGATAGATCCGCCTCCTCCGAGACGGAACCCGACCACGGACACCCTTCCTGCTCCTCGACGAACTCGTGCCGGCTCACCCTCCCCCTTCCCCCTGGGGTGGACAGCCAAACGCCCCCGCCCCCGATCGGGGCTGATGACCAGGGCCGGTCTGGTAGAGACGGGTTTAGAACCGCGTCCCTGACAGGCAGCGCACACCGTATCAGACCAGCCAAGATACGGTGTGTTAGACCGCTACGCTGTCCAGCACCCTGAAAGTGTTTCCTCTGCATTGTTAAACCGCAGGCTTGTCCGTGCCAGCTGCACCGTGGACTTGCACACGCTGTGGTGGCCGGCCCATCGTGAGGAACTGCGTCGTGTCATAACTCCCTCTGGAGCAAGAACCACACCATCACACATTAGTCACAGCGAGACTCAGTCATGTGATACTGCTTTTGCTTTTTTCCCTTCCTGGGGGAAAGGTTCACAGGTTCACTTGTGCGCTGTAGTGTGAAAGTCCACCTTCTTAACTCCACTTAAAGCGTATTCTGTTGCGAAGTGGAGGCTTGAGGCCGTTGCGTTGCGTAAGCGAGAAGAGAGCGCTGTGAGGCCGTTGCGTTGCGTGTGGTAGAGCAGAGGAGCAAACATTTGAGGCTAAATGCAGTTCAGTAAATGAAATGGAAAGGATTATCTGGTCAGTCAAAATAGAGTGGCCCACAGAATCCTAGTGTCAATGGACTCCTTAAAATGGCTAAATTAGTTTCAGCACATGCTAAAGGTTTAGCATGACATATAAGGTCGATTAGTGTTCAGTACTGCGAACATAAGTCCTCTGTGAGGCTGTTGCTCATATCTTCACAGTTCCTTCACGTATGGAGTGTAATTCTCAAGACCGCACAAGTGTGGCAATCGATGGGCTATTGCGCTCCGGAGGTTTCTCTTCTCTTTGCTCTGAGATGTGCACACAGGAACATGACGACACACTGCAAGTCCGTCAGTGGAAGTGTGTGTGTGTGTGTGTGTGAGTGTGTGAGTGTGTGAGTGTGAGTGTGTGTGAGTGTGAGTGTGTGTGTGTGTGTGTGTGTGTGTGTGTGTGTGTGTGTGTGTGTGTGTGTGTGTGGTATACGGTAGGATAACGCTTCTTAAAATCAGCACAAGCACTGGAAATATGCACAACGGAGCCCTGAGACACAGCTCACATATTGTGCTCAGCTCACACAACTTCCTGCTTCTCGTGCTCTTTCACTGAATAACGCTGAATAATGCTGACGCTTAAACTTATGACAAAGGAAGAAAGGACTCCACTGATAGGCAAGCCACTAGCAAATAACAAAATAATGGGCAAGTGCTTTCTGTTCTGTGTGCAGCTTTATTGTATTTCATTACTGTTCCCCCTGTGCTCAAAAATGTTATTAAAAAAGTACAGGATTGCATTGTTATAAACAATAGCATTTTTATTAGAACATGTGTTTTCATGGCAACATTTTCTATTTTTCTTAAACTTTATGCAGGCACATAAAGTCTCATTATTAGTACGTGGTTTTCTCTGAACACTAATGTATTTCAATATTATACTATAGACCATAAAAATAAATATTCGGCTCATGTACACCAATCATTTAAGGGCTGAAGCATCTTTATATTTTCCAAATCGGCTGTTAACAAGTTTATACTTTGCTCATAGCAGGACAAAGAGTGTGTCAGAGGGTTAATAACTTAAATATTAAGTACTTTATAAGCAAATGTGTTATTTTACAAGTTGATATAATGAAAATTCTTTACACATTGAAAAAAAAAGAAGAAAAAAAGGAATGTCAGATTCACAAACTCCTACAACTTTACAGCTGTATGTTGTAGTTAAACTGACTGAGAAAGGGTAGATTCCCAAACTACGCCAAAGACCAAAACAAGCTGTAATATATCAGAGATGTTTCAGTTTGAAATATCAAAGGCCCAAAATAAGAAAATAAGAAAATTACCCTGTTAAAACTTAAGTTCAGGGCAGCGCACTTCAATCAAACCGATTCATTAAAAACAGATTAGATCCTATTTTTTAGCTTTTTAATTGGACATTGCCCAACATTTTTACACATGTTTAAGTGGTAAGACTTGATCTACGTCTGCTCCAGTAAAACAGTCAAACGCATGAGAAAACAAAGCCCCGTTCTGAAGGAGAAGTCTTGTGTACATGCACTGTGCATGCGACCCTTGTGAAACTGCAAGAAGCTGAGCAGAAATGCGTTTCAAATGTGTTTGTGGAAAACTCTACAAGCATACGAACGGACGTGTACGCAGGTAC
Organism: Aldrovandia affinis; assembly: GCA_029706075.1. Taxonomy (NCBI): domain Eukaryota; kingdom Metazoa; phylum Chordata; class Actinopteri; order Notacanthiformes; family Halosauridae; genus Aldrovandia; species Aldrovandia affinis. The sequence goes on along the minus strand of JAINUG010000091.1, from coordinate 3,500,602 downwards.
TCATATCTGTTCCTCTTTGCGCACCTTTCAAAGTGAAGTGAGCTTCAGCTCACTCAGGAAGTGCTTAGTTCCTGTGCACTATTAATAAACAATGTAACCGACGGGGCTAAACATATCGGACAGCATTAGAAGGTCCTGTCAAAGTGCAAGACCGCCTCGTCTCCAGGGAGCTGTCATAAGATGTCATTTCAAACTGTTTGAAATCGCTGTTATTAAAATACTTCTTCAGTCAGCAACAATCTGAAGCAGCTGATCCTAGCCCAACAGACATCTTTTGTTTTGCTTTAAAAACCACGTTTGCACACCGCATCACAGTCATAAAATGGACACATTGTACAGTCATAAAATGGATATTGTACACACAATATCAGCATGTGAGACAACACATCCATAAGTGATGACCATTTGTTAATTCCAGAAAATGGTACGATACAATTAACAAGCCCCTAATCTGAAAATGACACAGTGTTGAAATTATGCTCAAATAAATGACCAAACTTATAGTTTCTGACTTTGCCATTAAATTCATGAAGAGGCCTTTATTTCCACTGAGGGCCATAATGGTGTAGAAGAGAAGAGAAATGCACGACGCTATTTACAGTGCAGCAGAACAGCGTGGGTCATCAACAGCAGGGCGAAATTGAGTTTTGGGGAAGACCCTTTGAGTTGAACTAATTTCAAACATTTACCTGAACAATGTGAAATCGATCAAAGTTACATTTTCAATTGTCTGTACAATTTATTTACAATATGTGAAGCTCATAAACATCTGACTGTTATGATCGCTGGTTCTTCATGAATATACTTTTGGGTCATCCAGAGGGGAATTACTACTATTATTATTATTATTAATAACTATTATTGTGAATTTTTCCAATCTAAATGTTTGCCTCAGCTGGGCAGAATGCATGACTTTGGGAATGTCCTTCTAAAAAACATTCGATATGTCACAGAATAATTGGAAATCTGAGATGGAAAAATAGCCCTGAATGTTTGCCCATTAAATCACTCTGACCAGTCTGACTCTTTGACCAAACGGGTTATTTTTTTTATGAACTGCATGATGATCGTTCTTATGATGGTGTCCTTTCGTAAAATGTCTCTATACTATATGTAGATAATGACTGACATAATTAATACCTTTGAAAAGGCAGTTATGCATTCTGACTGTAAATCAAATTTCCATTCTCCGTGACATTTCAATGACAAATTTAAGGTTTTCAAATAGACGCAAAAATGTCCTTTAGTTTCATAACTTAATATGGTTTGTTGCCAGTGCAAATACACATCTGATTGTGTGTGTGCGTGTGTGAGAGAACAGCCGTGGCAGGTGGCAACAACGGTGGCCATTTTGCAGTAACGTTATTGTAAAAGATGAAAAATATATACATAACGTTACATGGAATCAGAAATTTCCATGGCATTTCCATGACAGAAACATTTTCAATGATTTTCAATGTTTTACCACGACGCGTGGGAACCCTGTACAAACCTACATTTAAATAACTCCTCAGTGATGATCTTTTAAAAATATCTATAATTTCAGGTAGCACATTACACAAAACATTAGACCCTCAGCAAAACCGTGCTCAAACCATCACTGCCGAAGTGTGGCGACCCAAACAACATCCGTACAGTGGAGCGGTCGTTAAAGACTGACCTTTCCTTTCCGTTAGAAATCGTAGAGTGGAAATAATTGCACTTCACATCAAGAACACAGCGCTTGCATATATTGCATATTTTCTCAGCTACCAGTTTTTGCAAAGGAAAAAAACCTTGAGTGCAAAGAGGCGTGGCTTTCAGCAGCGTTCAGCAGCGCCCCCTGTGGCCCCCCACGTTCCCGCCCGCCTGCCTCACTCCCCTCCCCCCAGCAGGGGTCACCAGCTCGTTCTCTTGCAGGTGTCGTCCCCTGCGTGGGCGTCGGCGTGTTTGATGCTCCTGGCCTCTCGCAGGAACTGCTCTGCTTTCCTGAGCTTCTCCACGGCCGAGGTCAGCAGCTCCTCTGGCGAGGGACCCTCCCGGCCCGCCTCGCCCCGGCCCCCGTCCCGCCTCTCCCCCCCCCGTCCCGCGGAGGACACGGCGTGGAGCAGCTCCTCTGTGCTCTCCAGCTCCAGGGTCACTCTGCTCTGCAGGGCGGAGCCAGGTCCGGGCGGCTCCTGGGACAGCAGGTCTCCCAGGGAGACGGACTTCTCCTTGGACGGTGGTTTCTGGGCGACCCGTTTGGCCAGGAGCATCTTCCCCCGGCGCCCGCCCCCGGAGACGGCCTTGTCTTCCGGCGAGGCGACGAGATCGTCCGCTGGTTCCGCTTCTGCTTCGCCGGCGGCGTCCTGGTGCAGACACGCCCGCCCCCTGCCCCCCCCCGCACCGGGGGCCGAAGCTCTGGCGCTCTTCCCGCCCTCGGGCTTGTCCCCAGGGCACTGGCACCGGCCGGCGGACTTCGGCTCCGCCCGTTTCGCTCCCGTGTCGCTGGGAGAGGGGATGGCGGTCGTCTCGCTCCTGGGCTCGACGGGCGGCGGTGGGTCGGGAATGATCCACTCTACGGTGGAAGGCTTCTCGCTGGGCGGGGCCGCGGACTTCGAGGGCGCTTCGGCCGCTCCCTCCTCCATGCTAACGGGCGGACGTTTGAGCGGCTTCTTCTTGGGCGGTGCGGGAGGGCCCGGACCCTTCTTCACGGGCTCGGGAGAGGGAGAGGGCTGTGTGGGTTTCGGGAGAGGGCCCGGACTCTTCTTCACGGGCTCAGGAGAGGGAGAGGGCTGTGTGGGTTTGGGGAGAGGGCCCGGACTCTTCTTCACGGGCTCGGGAGAGGAGAGGGCTGTGTGGGTTTCGGGAGAGGGCCCGGACTCTTCTTCACGGGCTCAGAGGGAGAGGGCTGTGTGGGTTTGGGGAGAGGGCCCGGACTCTTCTTCACGGGCTCGGGAGAGAGAGAGGGCTGTGTGGGTTTGGGGAGAGGGCCCGGACTCTTCTTCATGGGCTCGGGAGAGGGGAGAGGGCTGTGTGGGTTTGGGGAGAGGGCCCGGACTCTTCTTCACGGCCTCGGGAGAGGGAGAGGGCTGTGTGGGTTTCGGGAGAGGTGCGGCCAGCTTTGGGGCGTCCGTACCTGACACAGGTGCAGGTGCAGGGTCACCTTTCGCCTCCGGGGCGGCGCTGCTGGGGTCGGGCCCCTCCTGTGTCTCGTCGGGAGCGGTCGGCGCCGGATCGAGCCCGTCCCGCTCGGGGGAGGTGTCGACGGGCTCCTCGGGTTCGGGGGAACCTGGCCTCGCCTCTGGGGGGTTGAGGGTGTTGTTTTGGGGTGGGGAGGGAGAGGGAGAGGGAGAGGGAATGGCCTCGCTCCCCGTTTTCTCTGAGACGTTTCCCGGCTGGGCGTTCCCTCGACGCTTGCCTCCTCCTTGTCTTCGACGCCGGAAGATATCTGCGGAGCCTCCTCTTCCTCCTCCTCCTCCTCCTCCTCCTCTTCCACAGCCACGTGAGCAGGCTTCTTGTCTTTAGGGGGAGGGATCGGGGATTTGAGGGTGTCTCTGGAGGCGGAGATGGAGATGGAGATGGAGATGGGGTGATCTGGGGGCGTCCGGTTCCTCTGAAGAGCTGCTGGGTTTGTTGGGGGGTACCGGAGGGGGGGCAGGCTCGGCCTCCTCGGGCGTCTCCGTCTCAGCCGGGGGGGGGGGCTTGTTCTCTTTGGAGGGAGGCATGGGGGGCTTCAGGACCTTCTTCTGAGGGGGCTGGCGTCCTCCTCGTCGGGCGGGTCCTGCGGGCTTTCGCCGATCTTCGCCGGAGGCATCGGCGGCTTCACGACCTCTTTCGCGGTCTCGACCTCGGCGGTGACCTGCTGCGTGCCGTTGGGCGTGGTGCGGTCGACCGCATCGAGAACGTCCCCGTCAGAGCCCCGTCTCATGATCCCATCTGATGATGTATTAGGGACCTGGGAGAGAGGGAGAGACATTTACATTTTACATTCAGATTCAGAGCGACCAGAGAGACTTACAAGATGTGCATTAATACATGGTAAGATCAATCATAGTTCGCGCAAGAGATCAGTGCAGTAATACAGTGATAGACATCATTGCAGGCAGCTGCGTACCATACCTGTAACACTGGGAAGGAAAAGGTTGTAAATTATTTATTTTTGGACAGTCTTCAACATGGATACATATTACAAAATGCTGTATTAAACATGAAAGCAGTGGTGATGACGATTGGTAACGTGTACAATTTGTTAGAAAGTAATGCCCCAGGGTGGTGGATAGCGTAGCGGTCTAACGCACTGTATCTTGGCTCGTCCGATACGAGTGTGCGCTGCCTGTCAGGGACGCGGTTCTCTAAACCGGCCTGGTCAGAGCCCCAATCGGGGCGGGGCAGCCCCGCCCGAGGGGGGGGGAGGCTGAGCCGGCTCGGGTCCACCGTGTAGCAGGTAAGGGAGTCTCCAGAACGTGGGTGGGGGCGAATTCCGTCTCGAAGGAAGCGGAGTTCGCTGCCCTCTGAGAATTAGCTTGCCTCATAGAGACGAGCGGCAGACCCGTGTGGGGAGGGTAAATCTAAATAAATAGAGGGTGTAATTGGCTACTAAATTGGGGGAAAAACTGGGAAACAATGATAATAATAATAATAATAATAATATAATAATAATAATGGTAAAAAGTAATGCCCCTGCTTGTGTGCGACGGCTCGGCTGAGCGGTTCCTACGCACCCCCTTCATGTTGAACCTCGTTGGCGGCCGGCGGCCCTGGTTCCCCTTGGGCCTCGTGCGCGTCACGTGCTCCAAAGCGCAGGTTTCATCCACCGTCACCTGCGGGGGGGAAATAAGAGCAAGATTCTCCGTTCCTCAGCGTTTTAAAAGCCAGCGAAATGAAATGACACACCTGAAGATGGAGGAGGTTTTAAAGGATTACTGTGTCAATGAACGGGTTATTTGCTGTTGCCATCAATTTCTGCCAACAATATTATTTTGTGTCGAGACTCCAGTTTCACTGATTGCTTAGGGTCCTGCCCTTGTGATTGGTAAGAACCAGTCAGGGGTGGAACGCAATATGACTTAGCCGTTGGACTCAAAAACTGGAAAGTATAGGGAGGGGAAAGAAGTACCTCATCGAAGATTTTGTTTTTGGCTCTGCTGATCCCATCGGAGAGGGCTTTGATCCAGGCCTCCTTCTCTTCAGGGGTTTGAGCCTGAAGCTTGACGTCTTGCACCTAGGAGTGATCGCGTGACACGAACATTTACACACACGCATTCAGGGAGACTGAGGCAGAAGGTGAAACCCAACGACATTGAAAAGCAGAAGATAAGGAGCAAGGCTCGATCACAGTTTCTCGTTAAAGGGTCGACTACAGACCTGCAAGGTCCTTGTTTAAATTGCAGCGTCTATCACACTCCAACACTTCCAATTCCACTTCCAATAACTTAGCACAGGCCTGTTATTAAAACATGCATTTTTTTATATGAATATAATGGATCTCTTTTGCCAGACTGAAATGACAGGTGTTAATTGCATGATCTCAAAAGTAATTACAGTTCGGAACCTGACTGCGCCAGACCGGCCCTGGTCATCAGACCCGATCGGGGGCGGTGATTGGCTGTCCGCCCCAGGGGAAGGGGGGAGGGTGAGCTGGCACGAGTTCGTTGAGAAGCGTGAAGTGTGTCTCCAGAAAGTAGGTGGGTGAGTTCCGTCTCGGAGGAGGCGGATCATCGCCGGCCTCGGGAGAATTAGCTTGCCCCGTAGAGACGGGCGGCGAGTTCATGGGGAAGGGTGAATCGTAAGAACGAGAGGATATAATTGGCTACTGAGTTGGGAGAAAAACTGGGAAAAAATCTTAAACTAATCAAAAATAATGTACAAAGTAATTCCGATCCTCTGGGGTTAAATGACACGTGTGATTCCCTGAAGAAGCAGTTTGTTTCTCTACACACCTCACAGCTAGACTGCATGGCAGGAGAACGCAGCCTGGCAGCCAGAGCTGGAGCATCACTGCTAGAAGCAATTCATTCAGCGTTCATGGTTTGTTTAGCCACTCAGAACTTCCCATCACTTTCCCCATGAAGGGTCACACCCGCATTTGACATCTGAATTAAATGAATCTTAAACGTTTGTTTCAGAGTTTACAAAGTCTGTTCAAGTCTTGGAAAGTGTAAAAACCATATGGAGTACTGACTTCCCTTTGGGCTGAAACCCACCTGCCAAAAGCAGAAAACACAATATGAAATATGTAATTGTATAAAAATATAATGACTGGACTACTCAAGCATATGGATCCAACACTAGACTCCAGCTAGACTAGCTTTGATGGCTGGAGTCTATTTCTTCACCACTGTGATTCAGAAATGCATTTTTACAAAAATACACTTCATTCCAAAGCTGTGCATTACCAATTTAGTCGATTCCCATACACACGCACACACACCCTGTAGGTAAATCTGTACACACACACACACACACACACCTAATACAAGCTAAACACTTAAACTAAGCGACATAATCTGTGCACCCTGAAGAGGTGCTCATTCGTTTACCAATTTAGTTGATTCCCATACACACGCACACACATACACACACACACACACACACACACACACACACATGCACATTTACATGTGCTCATGTTACGGAGCTGGTTCTGCCTGCAGCAAGTTTAGAACCGAGGACCAAAAGCCACAAGAGACGTGATTAGCCCGCTGAGCTAAAGACCCGAGTCCCAGCCAAGGGAACGAATCGCACTCTTATTATCAACGTCACTTTCTGCAGCGGACGCTCACGTGCTTACCTCATGCCTTCCGACCTCTGCTACACTCCACCCACTCACTCACGAAGTCTAATAGAATAAAGTGCTGTTTAAAACTCTAAAATAATTGATTTGACCTTAATTTAATCAGGACGTCTCACTGAGATTAAAATCTACTTGCAAGAGAGACATATTGATGATGTCACACCTGAAGGAGCTTGATTTGAAGCTTGATTGTGCTATTACCTCACTAAAGAGCTTCCAGCTGCTTCAGAATGCAGCCACTCGTATTCTTAATCTGTTTATAATCTTTTTTCCAATTTAGTGGCCAATTAAACCCTCTGTTTATTTCGATTTGCCCTCCCCACACAAATTTCACCGCTCGTCTCTAGAGGCAAGCTAATTCTCTGAGGGCAGTGAACTCTGCTTCCTTCGAGACGGAATTCACCCACCCTCGTTCTGGAGACTCCCTTACGTGCTTCACGGCGGACCCGAGCTGGCTCACCCTACCCCTGGGGCAGACAGCCAAATGCCACGGTCTGGTAGAGACGGGTTTCGAACCGCATCCCTGATAGGCATCGCACATTCGTATCGGACCAGCCAAGATACAGGTGCGTTAGACCGCTACGCTATCCACCGCCAGCCGCTCGCATTCTGACCAGAACAAAGATCACACCACGAGCATCATGAGCACATCACCCCAGAGCTAGCTTCACTTCACTGGCTGCCAATCACCTACAGGGCTGCTCTGCTCCTGGCTTTCAAAGCCCTGCCTGGTCTTGAACTTGCTGTATTTAAATAATTTACTCTTACAATACAAGCCTACAAGGTCCCTTCGTTCCAAAGATGCAGGCTATCCGGTAATTCAGAGAAGTTCAAAGAGTTTTACTGGTGGTAGATCTTTCTCGCACAGTCCCAGGACTGTGGAACGACCTACCAAAACTGATAAGGGGATCAGACACAGTCTAAATATTTAAGTCTAGGCTAAAAACGCACCTCTATAGTCTGACGTACAATCAGTTATAATCTAGACACAGAGCTAGAGAAGCGTGTAGCCATATCGTTTTTTTGTTGAGGTGGACATTTCTGCTTATTGTCACCTTTCAAACAGCTGTGACCCCACTTTTCTCTCTCTTGATGGCTGGAGTCTATGCTTAGACTCTCTATCTCTGTAGCTATGCTGCCATAGCTAGCTCCTGGCGGGTCTCCTGTTGCCCCCATATTTAATTCTGTCCCTATCCATACATATTAACATATGCCATTTAGCAGATGCTTTTATCCAACGCGACTTACAGTAGTGAGTGCATACATTTATCAGTATATGTGGTCCTAATGGGAATCCTAATGCGAATCAAACCCACAACCGGCCAGTCTGGCACAGTCAGGTTTCGAACCATGACCGCAATAGGCAGCTCACACAAAGCACCAGTCAATGTGAGTGCGTTAGACCGCTACGCTATCGAAGGCCCCTCTGTAGTTATTTTTAAATGCGTTTTATCACCACATTACACCTTGCAATAAAAGTTATCACAAGTTTTCAATTGTGTTTACTTCCTTTCATCAAATATTCAAGTATTTATAACGATGTTGCGCACCGGGCTTGGCCCGCCACATCAAAGGACTTCTAAAAAATGGACCACACTGAAGATTAACCCTGTTCAGGAGTATACTGTGGATTTCAGGGTGACATCATCGCCCACAAAGAGAGTGGTCCTGTTTCAGCTTTTACATTCAAGGCTATTTATGTTTACATTTATATTGATTGTTGGCACAACACAACCTTCTGGGCACATTGGGCTGTTTTCTGAGACATTGCAAGGAATATACCTCACGATTACAATTTATAGCTTCGTACATAATTATAGCTTGACATTAATTCAAGGTTTTCTGTAAGGAATAGTGGTGGACACTAACAAAGTACATTTACTTTACTTAAGTAAATTACTGTACTTGAGTACATTTTTCAAGTATCTGTGTTTACTTAAGTATCTCCATTTTTACTTTTATTTTTACTTTCACTCCCCCCCTACATTTCAAAGGCAAATGGGGTTGAATGTAGTGATTTTTTACTTTTACTGGAGTAATATTTTATCAGGGTATCTGTACTTCTACTCAAGTAAAGGGTTTGTGTACTTCGTGAACTGGGAGGGAGAGCATATCGATTTGAAAATGAACGGCTGGTAAAGCATTTCTCCAGTGCTGTGCATGCCCAGAACACATTAAGTGTATGGCCCTTTGAAGGCCAACCAAATACACTCCCTGGGTTTTTACAGTATTTTCTCATAATATAACCTGAGGCGCCTTTAAAGTGACTATTGGCCAGCTATATTTAGCGCACGTCACGCACAAGTGGCAAAGACGTCGAAAATAATACCTGAGAAGTGCCCCTCATCCCGCCTACTCTTTTTATTGTCGTTTTTTTTTGTTCCTGGCAACGTTATAACATTGACCTTTTTGATATGCCTTAAGGCAGGGGTGTCAAACTCATTCCATCGAGGCCGAGTGTATGCAGGTTTTGTTGCAACCAATGCACTACTCCAGTTGATTTCAATTAGGTCCCTCCTTGGTTGAAGAAGGAAGCTAATTAGTGAAATCACCTGGTGTAGTGCATTGGTTGCAACAAAAACCTGCATACACTCGGCCCTCGATGGAATGAGTTTGACACCCCTGCCTTAAGGGAACCAGAACTCTGTGAGCAGCACAGACACTCAGAGCCGAAGCCTTCCCAGCGATCCAAGGTATTCCCAGTGACCTGACCACAATCAAACAGAGTCCACAGCTGGCTGCACGCCTAAAAAATAAAAATAAAAAAACCTTCTCCTGGCAGCAAGCCTTCAGCCCTGGCCTGAGAGAGAGCTGACCGCTCACAGCAGAGTCTGAAGATAAGAAACTGCGCCGAGCAACAAAAAAAACGTCCGCAGGGACACAATAGGGAGCAAAAACAACACACGTGAATATCCTCTTATGTGTTCACCGAAGGGAAGCCCCAAAGAGATTTCAATCTCCCGGGACTGTCGACGTCGGTGTCCTGAGAACGCCGCTGAAATCCACAAAGCTGCATCAAATAACAAAACGCTCGAGTTTTGAGCGCACCCAAGTGCAAACGCAAAACATTCTTTCGCTTGAGTTGTTTTTATTCAACTCAGGGACTCTGAAGTTGCACCGGATTCACCGTGAGACGTAAAACCCAACGAGCCGTGATGTTTGTGCTCACTTTTCGGGGTTTAGTGTTTTTTTCTTTTCTTTCTTTTTTCGTAAAAGTTTGTGTTTGCGTAACCTGTTACCGTGCAGTATTTGTTTAAAGTGAAGTTTGTTTGGCATCCTGTGTTCCTGTGAGGTTGTGCGTGTAATGCTCACCAGAGCACCCATCAATGGGGCTTTGGTATGACAATCTGGTTTAAAAACAACAACAACGCGCAGACGTGTAGCCAGCGTTACGGCCTATTTAAGCTCAAATGACTCAAATTTACCCAACGAAGCCTGACTTTGTCGTAGCTGAAACGCCTATCAGCACGTAGGCTATGGACTGTGCTGGCCCTGCTCGAAAGGTAGTGCAGGAACAGCACAACAAAAACAGAACAAGGAAGAATAGCACGACCACTTTTTGACCATTTCCTCCCCCTCATTCCTGACACATTCAGGCCGCTTAATAGCGTTCATAGCAGAGCGTGGTTCGACTTTGTGAATATTCTTTCCAGACCTCTTGTAAAAACTACAGCCCTTTAAATAAAACTCTGAAAGAGGCGGTGCCTCGGTTATTTTCGCTGGCCAGTGGCTGGAGCGCAGAGGCAGGAAAATGTGACCCGGTGGGGTGTTAGCGTTCGGCTGCTGGCTCTGAGCTGAGTCTTACACAGGCCTCTCTCTGACATCTGCTGGGTTCCACCGGCCTGCCAGTTCTGCTGTCTCGTCATCTGTTTGTAATACAGCATTCTTCTCTTCTGTTTTTTACGGCTTCAGACGGCCCACGTTTGTGAGATGGGTTACCAAGAGACACTGGGAGGGGAGAGGCTTACGACTGTTGGGGTGCGATCTTGTGGGGTGGGGTGGGGTGGGGTGGAGTGGAGTGGAGTGGAGTGGGGAGGGATTCCTGTCGATAGAAACGGGAGTTTCTTTTTCAAAATGATAGAGCTTTACTGTATCGTGCGTGACTTGTGGTTTAAATTATACGCCCTTGGTTATAAATTGTGCTGTTTTTCTGTTTTGATTTTATCATTTCAGCCATAAATTTCATCATCTTTTTTCCACTTTGGGAGAAATTCCATAATTCACGGCCATCTGCACATGCTATGGAAATCCTGCAGACTCTCACACGTTTGGGACATTTTCAGCCATTTCAATCTATTTGCACTTTTTCCAGTGTATTTTAATTTAACTTAATTTTAGTAAACAAGGTAGTTATGCATTCCACATGTCATATTTAATTCATTATAAAACATTTAGGATTTTACACCATCAATTTAACATATTTTTTTCACAGAAAGACGGAAAGATAAAATAACAGATAATAAGTAAGATCTTTGGTTGCTATATCTGAGGTAGGCTGCAATTGCGAGATAAACCTGAATAATTGATACTCGTTCTAATAATACTCACTCCAATCCATCATGTAGACTCAACACCTTCAAACAAACTATCACTATCACAGACAACATCTCTTTCCACCACGCCTGTCAAGCAGAACTTGTGCCTTTGTATGAGCAAGAGAATCTCACCCATTCATGCCAAAAAGGACATGAGCATGGTTCTGTGTGGCTCAGTAGGTAGAGCGTGGTTCTGTGTGTCTCAGTAGGTAGAGCGTGGTTCTGTGTGGCTCAGTAGGTAGAGCGTGGTTCTGTGTGGCTCAGTAGGTAGAGCATGGTTCTGTGTGTCTCAGTAGGTAGAGCGTGGTTCTGTGTGTCTCAGTAGGTAGAGCGTGGTTCTGTGTGGCTCAGTAGGTAGAGCGTGGTTCTGTGTGGCTCAGTAGGTAGAGCGTGGTTCTGTGTGTCTCAGTAGGTAGAGCGTGGTTCTGTGTGTCTCAGTAGGCAGAGCGTGGTTCTGTGTGGCTCAGTAGGTAGAGCGTGGTTCTGTGTGTCTCAGTAGGTAGAGCGTGGTTCTGTGTGTCTCAGTAGGTAGAGCGTGGTTCTGTGTGGCTCAGTAGGTAGAGTGTGGTTCTGTGTGGCTCAGTAGGTAGAGCATGGTTCTGTGTGGCTCAGGAGGTAGAGCGTGGTTCTGTGTGTCTCAGTAGGTAGAGCATGGTTCTGTGTGGCTCAGTAGGTAGAGCATGGTTCTGTGTGTCTCGGTAGGTAGAGTGTGGTTCTGTGTGGCTCAGTAGGTAGAGCGTGGTTCTGTGTGTCTCAGTAGGTAGAGCGTGGTTCTGTGTGGCTCAGTAGGTAGAGTGTGGTTCTGTGTGGCTCAGTAGGTAGAGTGTGGTTCTGTGTGGCTCAGTAGGTAGAGGGTGGGTCTGTGTGTCTCAGTAGGTAGAGCGTGGGCCACATATACTGTATAAATGTATGCATTCACTACTGTAAGTAGCTTTGTATAAAGGTGTCTGCTAATATTATCAACAAGGAATTTTATCAGCAGCAGTGGCACTGAGCCCAGTCTGTAGCTCTGGTGCATATACAGTGGCAAGCGACCTCTTTACCCATCAAGCCAGTGACCAGTGTGGAGGATCTCCAAACAAAGCTTTAAGTGAAATGGCGTCTCTCTCCTCCACAGTTGGGTGGGAGTTGGGCAATGTTGACGTGGGTCAACACAAACAGGCCAGTGCTGGCTGAAGGCCTCTGTGACAAGACTAGCACCCTGCACAGGGAAAATGGCGGCTTTTCACCAGTGACCACAGAGATCCGCTACCCACCATCTCAGCGACAAAACAGTTAAAAAATAAACCAGTTGAGCGTGTTATCTGCAGCTCGCTTCCTTTGCAGCTGGGCAGAGCTGACATGCAGGCAGAAGAGGAAGGCCGCTCTCTCTCTCCCTCCCTCCTCTCTCTCTCTCTCTCTCTCTCTCTCTCTCTCTCTCTCTCTCTCTGTCTCTCTCTCTCTCTCTCTCTCTCTCTCTCTCTCTCTCTCTCTCTCTCTCTCTCTCTCTCTCTCTCTCTCTCTCTCTCTCTCTCTCTCTCTCTCAGGCTTCTGAACTCATGCGCTATGTGGTCAGGGCTCATGCGCTATGTGGGCCTAGCAAATTTATCCGCGCCGTTCTTAAGAACCTAAGAATACATAATGAGGAGAACAGGCCGTTCGGCTAATCTAGGCTCGTCATGTCCTAATATAAAGAGTATCTAGTACTACATCTAGCCTGGACTTGAATAGCCCAAGTGTTTCTGCCTCTACTACCCGACCTGGCAAGCTGTTCCAGGCATTGACAGCTCTCTGTGTAAAGAAAAACGTCCTAATATCCGTGCGGAATTTGCCTTTAACTAATTTCCACCTGTGGCCTCTTGTTCTGCTGACCTCACTTATCTTCAAAAATCTTTGGTAGTTCACTTTGTTAATCCCATTTAGGAATTTAAAAATCTCAATTAAAGTAAGTCTCCTAAGTCTCTGTTTGCAAAACTTAAATAGATTGATTACGATCAATTCCCTTCAGCCCAGTCCAGCGAGTGTTCACAGACAGCAGGATAAGGAGCCGAATGGGCTAAAGCTCAGCTCACACTTTTAATCATGTGGCAGTTTGATTTCGCACTGAGATCGTGGTAGGTTGTATAAAGACCTACGCTGACCAGTAAACAGACAGGGTTTTTATTTAAAAACTGAACCACACCTCTACAGAATAACTTCATCTTCTTCAGGCTAAAAAGCCAATTTCTCCTTGACACTGGTCATTGTTTTTTAAATTTATTATTGTTTTTTAACATTTTTTTATTGATTTTGTTTATGATTTTTCCCCGTTTTTCTCCCCAATTTGGAAGCCAATTATACCCTAGATTCTACTCAATTAACTCTCCTCCCCCCACAAACTCGCCACCCGTCTCTACGGGGCAAGCTACTCTCCGAGGCCGGCGATGATCCGACGGAACTCACCGACCCCCTTTCTGGAGACACCCTTACGTGCTTCACAGCGAGTTTGCTCCGACCCCCCCCCCCTCAGGGAAGGACAGCCAAACACCGCCCCCGATCAGGGCTTACAGCCAGGGCCAGTCTGGCAGAGACGGGTTTCAAACCGCGTCCCTGATAGGCAGCTCACAGTCATACAGGCAAACAGGCAAAACCTGCCAAATACGGGTGCGTTACACCGCTACGCTATCCGTCAGCCCCATCATTGTGGGTTTTTTTGAGCGGGTAACACTGTGGTCCCACACACACACACACACACACACACACAGAAAGCGCTCTTGTGAGGTTAGCCCGTGCGTCAGAGTGTGCAGGGCGCCTCGACGCCGTGTTACCTCCGCATGCGGCTCCAGAAAACACACTGCCACACCTCGACGGCGCCCAGCGCTACCGGCCGGCGGCTCTCGCGTACAGAATGTGCGTTTGGCGAGCTTGTTACCCGGCGCGTCGCCGGCTGCCTCTGGAGAGCACGGAGTCCTTTGATATCGGAAAAATTCTGGTTTGTGGCCGTTCTGATGCGAACCACAAATATTTGCATGCTCGGTGTATGACCTGGTGAGGGCCGTGGTGGATAGAGGGGGCTGTGTTAATGCCCCTAACTGCCCCCATGTTATGAGGGACATGGGCCAAGCGTTTGTAACTCTATTACCCTTAGTGACTCGAGCCTGATAAAACTTTTTTTTATTTTTATGCTGGTTTTATGGGAACCTACAGCGACCACTACTTAAAGGAGGTCAGAAAATGAGCATTTGATTTTTTAATATCTTTTTTTAATGCTTTTCCCCCCTTTTTTCTCCTAATTTGGAACGCCCAATCGTATTCCAGGCCACGCTCCATGAATTCAGAGGTTTCACTAGACGAGTGCGTGCTCTCCTCCAAAACATGCTCTCCTCTCCTCTCTCTGCTGTTTCTTTTCACACCGCGGTCTACAAGCCAAGCTCACGCAGACATGAGTCGGAGGAAGACACTTCATGTGCAGCCTTATACCACAGGCAGACTGTGGGCACCTGATTGACCAGCAGGGGTCGCTGGTGTGTCTCGAGACAGGACGTAGACCGTGGGGCTCATCCACACACTAGAACAGTGTCTTAACAGGATGCAGACTGTGGGGCTCATCCACACACTAGAACAGTGTCTTAACAGGATGCAGACCATGGGGCTCATCCACACACTAGAACAGTGTCTTAACAGGATGCAGACCGTGGGGCTCATCCACACACTAGAACAGTGCAGCAACAGGATGCAGACCGTGGGGCTCATCCACACACTAGAACAGTGTCTTAACAGGATGCAGACCGTGGGGCTCATCCACACACTAGAACAGTGTCTTAACAGGATGCAGACCGTGGGGCTCATCCCCACACTAGAACAGTGTCTTAACAGGACGCAGACCGTGGGGCTCATCCACACACTAGAACAGTGCCTTAACAGGATGCAGACCGTGGGGCTCATCCACACACTAGAACAGTGTCTTAACAGGATGCAGACGGTGGGACTCATCCACACACTAGAACAGTGTCTTAACAGCATGCAGACCGTGGGGCTCATCCACACACTAGAACGGTGTCTTAACAGGATGCAGGCCATGGGGCTCATCCACACACTAGAACAGCGTCTTAACAGGATGCAGACCGTGGGGCTCACCCACGCACTAGAACAGTGCAGCAACAGGATGCAGACCGTGGGGCTCATCCACACACTAGAACAGTGTCTTAGCAGGATGCAGACCGTGGGGCTCATCCACACTAGAACAGTGTCTTAACAGGACACAGACCGTGGGGCTCATCCACACACTAGAACAGTGTCTTAACAGGACGCAGACCGTGGGGCTCATCCACACACTAGAACAGTGTCTTAACAGGATGCAGACCGTGGGGCTCATCCACACACTAGAACAGTGTCTTAACAGGACGCAGACCGTGGGGCTCATCCACACACTAGAACAGTGTCTTAACAGGACGCAGACCGTGGGGCTCATCCACACACTAGAACAGTGTCTTAACAGCATGCAGACCGTGGGGCTCATCCACACACTAGAACAGTGCCTTAACAGGATGAGCCCCCCAGCAGCCACTACATTTGATGTTTTATGAAATGTGTCAAGTCTAAAAAAGTATTTACAGGCACAATTGTGCCCCCTCCATCACATCCTGTCAGCCCAGAATCCCCCCACAAGGCCAGCCTTCCAGCCCAGTGACAGGTCCTCATTACGAATGAAAGGAGAAATTCAAAAAACTTGCAGCGAGTCATCCTCCATTCAGAGCATTGACAAGTCATCTCTAACTTCATTTTCATTTCTTTCTATATTGTCAGCTGCTTCACTCAAAATTTTCTAGGCGATGAAAATTGTCCCCCAAGCGCACGCAAGTCATCCCCCGATGCAACCCAGTAAAGCCGTTTCTATGTAATCTTTGGTGTTTTTTTTAATTGGCTGTCTGCACACATTTTGTGACAGGTTAATGACCTGGTGCACCAATCAGGGCCCAGGGCCCTGGAGCAGACAGCCCTGCACACTTAAGGCCTCAGGATACTTCAAACTAGATCAGATTTGGCGTGTTCGCATGGGCAAGATGGCGGGTTTGTGACCAAAACGAAGCGCCGCATTTGGGCTTCGATCTCCGCAGTGTGTGCAGGCTGGCTGGGCGAACTTGTCTAACTTTTCGCCCCTCCCAATACACCGTCGCCTGCAGTTGGTCAACAATTGGTCGCGTTTTTGACGTATATCATTTGGGCTGCATGTTTCCTGTTTACCTTTTGTTATCATCATGTCCAGCTGGTCTTCTACTTACGCCGTTAGCTCTAGCTAGCTATATTTCGTGTTGACAAGTGATTTGTTTTTCTGCGAATCCACTTGGCAACTTTGCTCTTGGGGAAACGCATCTCTTTTGTAGCTAGCTACAATGCTAACGTTGGCTTGCTACCAAAATCCTCATTAGGTTATTTGACGTTACCTATTTGACCTCAGTTCACCACCAATTGTGTGACACAGGCTAGTTGCTAATCAAGTTAACCAGCTTGCTAATTAGATACAGTATGTTAATACGCATCGTCAGATACCACATCGTCAGCGTGTCCACTCACTGCCTCAGGCAACACTTAGTTGTAGTAGTAGTAGTTGTAGTAAACGGTTTATTTGTTTATAAAAAATGAGATAAAATACCATAATGTACATGTGGCAGCAACCAAGCTGAATTGAAAGTACATTTTACATCGGTATAATCTAAAATATATTTAAAAAATGTAAATTAAATTAAATGTAAATTAAATTAAATGTAAAAAAATGAATAAATAATCTAAAACATAAACAGCAACATTAAAAGCATAACATAGACTGGCATAAAATAGACGAACCAACACACAATAACGTGACATACCGGCACACAACACTCATTACAGTGTTCACTTATTTAAAACACTTACCTTGTTCCCCCCTTTGGGGGTTCGCTTGAGAACCAGCCTGTTCTTCTGGAACACACTCCGTAATTCATGGCATTTGTCGTAGTTTCCCAAGTCCACCCTCTCTAAGCAGTTCTTTAATTCCTGCACCAAAGGAGGAAGCATCTTGTTTATTTTTAAGGGCCAAATTACAGCTTCAGAAATACTTCACCTTTCTGTGTCACACGGTCTCTGTATCTCCGGCTCTGTGGAGGTTTCGGAGAGAGAGAGGCATTTGGTGAATGGCTCTGTTCTAGAGCACACACAATGCAGCGCTTTTTTGGGAGAGACAGTCTGGCCATGTTCACTTTCTACTCCTGGTAATTCCGAGAGGCTGTTCTGAGATCAGTAAAGACCCTCAGCATGACCTTAACCCTAGGAAAGGTCACAATGAATAAATATGTTTTTAAATATCTTCAAAATACTTTTAAAAAAAAAAACTATTTTTACATTGGTTTCTAATTTTTTTCCCAGTTTTTCTCCCACTTCAGTAGCCAATTCAACCCTCTATTTATTTCGATTCTCCCTCCCCTCACGAGCCTGCCCCCCTCACGAGCCCGCCGCCTGTCCTCCAGGTTGAGCTAATATCCCAGAGGCCGGCGATGATCCACCTCCTCCGAGACGGAACCTCGCCCACCTGCTCTTTAGGAACGCCCTACTGCTCCTCGGCGAGCTCGTGCCGACTCACCCTCCCCCCCCCCTGGGGCGGACAGCCAAATGCCGCCCCCGATCGGGGCTCCCGGCCAGAGTCAGACTGACGCAGTCGGGTTTCCAAAAGACTTCTAAGGGCACAGCATTGTGTGTCTCCGTGCTGCTCATGGAGCTAGCATGACACATACGTCAGTCTCGAAAAAGTAAAAGTGAGAAAACAGCTGCAGAAAATGTTACAATAATATGGAATAGCACACGGATGACACATCCTTAAGTCTCAGCTGTGCAAATACTCGACGCAGCCACCCCAAGCGATTCAGGGATTTGATTATCCGTAAAACGATGAGTAATAATCTACTGCAGAGCTAGTAAAGAGAATTCAAGCGTGAGGAGTTTTCATTCTTCCTCGTGGACCGACGCTCCGGTTACCTCGCTCTCGTAGACTGCGATCTCGGTCTTCTCCACCTGCAGGTAGCGGTCCTTGTAGAGCACCAGGAACTTCCCAGAGGACTTCTTCAGCCAGCCCGCCTTCCCCGGGAACGCGGCCTTGCTGGGCTTGGCTGCATCCCCTTTCACGCCCTGCGGCATGCGGGGAGGAAACGAGAGGGATACGAATCAGTGTTTCGCCCAGAGGCCCACGCGGGAATTTCAGCCTTTGGGAAAACCGAGTGCAGTGTGTGGTTTCAGTATCAGCGGTGAGGCGAGAGTGACAGATCGAGCCTCAAACAAAGGTGGCCTACGTACTGCCTCATTGGCACCAGAAAGTTATTACTGCACTGACCTCTCGCGCAAACTATGATTGTTCCTACCATGTATTTATGCACGTCTTGTAAGATGCTCTGGATAAGAGCGTCTGCTAAATGCTTAAAATGTCAAATGTAAATGCAGAAAGTGATTTGCATATACACTACCGGTCAAAAGTTTTAGAACACCCCCATTTTCCAGTTTTTACTGACATTTAAGCAGTTCAAGTCCAGTGAATAATCTGAAATGGTACAAAGGTAAGCGGTAAAATGGCAGAGGTAAAAAAAAAAAAAAGTTTAGCACAGCTTAACACTGGTCGAAGTAAGGAAGTCTCAGTTTCAACTGTGAAGAGAAGACTTTGAGCTGCAGGTTTGACAGATCGAGTGGCAGGAAGAAAGCCATTGCTAAGATGGCAAAATAAGAAAAAGAGGCTTGCCTGGGCCATGAAGCATCGCCAGTGGACTACTGAAGACTGGAATAAGGTTTTATGGACTTTAATAAATCAAAATTTGAAATCTTAACATTTTGAAAGGTTTTTGTAGGCTGTCGAGTAGGCGAAAGGATGGTTCCTCAGTGTGTGACACCAAATGTCAAACATGGAGGAGGAAGCGTGATGGTCTGGGGCTCTTTTGCTGGATCCAGAGTCGGTGACTTTCACAGAGTGACTGTTAACCCACGTTAACCAATTACTTGTTCCCTGAAAGGGGAACTCTGAAATTTACATTATTTTTCAGTTTTTGGTAACCTAGAGTTTTGTTTTTTAAACCTCTGGCAGTGTAACACTTACCTTCGTACCATTTCAGGTTATTCACTGGACCTGAATAACTGAAGGGTGTTCTAAAACTTTTGACCGCTAGTGTGTGTCAATGAGCTAACAGATGGACGCAGGAAGTTCCATCCGTAAGGGTCACCTGTACGGATGTCAAAGAGCTGACAGGAAGCAGCCACAAAAATAGGATGTAATTTATATTTTAAATACATTTTATTGCCTGTTTTTCCTCATCTACCAATTTGGAAATGGCCAGTCAAATCCGTTGGTGGTTCTTTGAGAGTGCTGACAAACACGCGCTCTCCTCCCAAGGGTGTGTTCTACTGCTCGCCAGTCTGATAGACATGGGGTATTAGTTTATTAGTAAGCTGTACAGTAGAAATATCAGAGTAGGTGTGTCTGAACACTCTAGGACAGGGGGGGGGCAGTTCCGGTCCTGGAGGGCCGGTGTGTATGCAGGCTTTTGTTTCTACCAATGAACCCTGTGGCTCAAATAACTAATTGGCTGTACGCATTAATGCCAGTTCACTCTCAGATTAGATTACAGGTGGAAATTAGGTCAAATTCCACACAGATATTAGGAAGTTTTTCTTTACACTGAGAGTTGTCAATGCCTGGAACAGCTTGCCAGGTCGGGTAGTAGAGGCAGAAACGCTTGGGCTATTCTAGTCCAGGCTAGATGCAGCACTAGATACTCTTTAGATTAGGACATGATGAGCCTAGATGGGCCGAACGGCCCGTTCTCATCATTATGTGTTCTTATGTTCTTATTACAGTAAACATTTAATACAGAGACACAAGAACAGTCTTCAGCTGTCATTCATGAGCTTAACAGAAAATTTATCAAAAGTGTCAGATCATTGATTGGGGCTAATTAAATAATTAAGAGCAGAAGTTGTGAATGAATGAAATACAGAAACGGATAAGGCCCTCTTTGCACACTCCTGCTCTAGGACTGGCACAATGTTACTGTGTAGTCCAGCTCACCACTGGCACAAACCAAGGCATTTGGTTTAGGAGGGCAACATTTAGGACTAGGAGGGCAAGGATATGGAAGAGGTGGGATTCCATATTATCAAATGCCATGAAATGGGCCAGAGAATAATGACAAACACAGGTTTCTGAATCAAGCAGGAGAAGGAACAGGGTACAATCAAAAGGGAACCCGGCTCGGGTCCGCAGTAAAGCACGTAAGGGAGTCTCCAGAACGTGGGTGGGGGTGAATTCCGTCTCAAAGGAAGCGGAGTTCACTGCCCTCTGAGAATTATCCTGCCTCGTAGAGACTCGTATGAGGAGGGTGTAATTGGGAAAAATCGGAAACAAATAAAAATAAAAAAAAATTTTTTTAAAGAGTAACATCAGAGCAGACACAAGACGCACAGGACCGTATCGCAAAGCATCAGACGCCTAATCAAACGCACTGTACGAGCAGACCACCATCGGAGAGAGGAATGAGGCCTAACCGTTCCTTGTATGTTTTTGGCTTCTGTTGCTGAAGAAGCCCACAGATACCTCAAATACCCCTGATCCCGTCCCGTACCAGAGGCAGGGAAATTCCACAGGATATTACACCCCCACCCCCACCCCCACTCGCACTGTTTCCTCCCCTACAGAAAAACAGAGTCTTTGCCCTGATTAATCGTGCAGCCGCAGTCAATGGGACAACACTGGAAAAATAAAAACTGTGGTTCTGCTGCTCAACGCCACCACTGGGCCCAACTCCTGGTGTCACAAGCAGCTGTCCAGGAAACGGTGTGGTGCACTGGGGCGTCTCGGACGAGAGGGGACAAATCAAATCAAATCACATCAAATTTATTTGCATAGAGCTTTTCACAAATGCATTCTCACAACACACTTTGCCCCCAAAAGCAAGCCTAGCCAGTGGCAAGGAAAAAGGGAGAAACCTTTGGAGGAACCAGACTAAAAGGCGGGGGGAGCCCATCCTCTTCTGGCCAGCACAGGGTGTGTCCAAAAAAGACCATATCATTGTCAGTCCAGAGGTGACCCAGACTGCACCGGGGGGGGGGGGCCGTCATGTTCCAGCAGACCGAGGAGGGCGTGGTGGGAAAGACCTACATTTTTACATTTTAGGCATTTAGCGACTTACACAGTTTACATTTCTTTACATACAATCCATTTATACAGCTGGATATTTTACTGAAGCAATTCAGGTTAAGTACCTTTAGCTCAAGGGTACAACAGCAGTGCTCCACCTGGGAATTGAACCTGCAACCTCTTAGTTACAAGCCCAGTTCCCTAACAATTACACCACACTGCCACCCGATATTTCAAAACAGCCGTACATAGCTTTTCACAACAAAGACCAACGTCCGCAGGAACGCTGAGATGGATACTCCAACGCTGGCCCTGGTGGCCGATGAATTTGTTGTACAAAAAAAGCCACAGAATCTGCGGTTTGGTTCTACCAACGGCCATGGTTCGGTTCATTGATGTAAGAGCGTTAATCTCAGTTAGTCGATTGTGGAGAACGCGTATGTTGAATGTCACTTAACGGCACAAACGGTTGTTCAGTTGAGGGGTTTTTCGAACCTGTGGGCACACAGATTCTTGCATTCAAGCTTGGTGAATCAATGCTATCACAGACGCAAAAGTAAAAATTAAATATTTTTTTAAAAGCCATGATTTGGAAACACGCTGTAAAGTTGGGATAGTTTTTCTTTAGGTACAGTGAGTCCACTACCAAGATCTGTTTGTTTTCATCGTTCATCAAAAACTAACACAAACTTTTTACTCATGGTTATTTGTTATTCAAGAATGTCACAAAACACTGATACAAATTTTAAAAAAGGTTTCTTTGAGAAAGGATGGTATGAAATTGAAATATCTATAAATATTTTGTTTGCACACCATTGCCTTTCACTTCCTCAAAATGTTGTGACACCTTATTTTTCATTTAAGTTTTAATACATGGACACTCCTAATACACAGTGTGAGTTGTTCTGGTCTTGTAACAATTAGCAGTGGATATTGACGTCATTAATATGGTCCTCTACCTGTTGCTACTGCAGGTGCTTTAATCTTGAAGAAGGACACTTCCTTTGCAAAACGTTTTGCAGCTGTTTGTAATTATGCCAGCAGAGCTCAGTGAAGTAGTTAGAGGTCAAATTGTTCTCCTGAGTAAAAATGTAGTGTTAGTTTTTGATGAATGATGAAAACAAACCAATCTTGGTTGTGGACTCAGACTTTTGGAGCCCACTGTATACTGTACAGCAGATCACAGAGGAATTCATTCATTAATAATACACAAAAGAGCACTCAACACTAACTAAAAACAATACTTCTAAATGACAAAAATAGATGATGGCATTTCCTCAGCTCACTCGGAAGCCACCCCCTGGCAGAAAGGTGGCTACGCCGATGTGTGAGGGAGAGACACACCTCTCGATCCAACGCCAGTTCCCGTTTGAAGCATTCCACCCCTGTGTCTGGGATCACTCGAAGTGCTCTCTCTCCCTCTGTCTCTCTCTCTCTCTCTGTCTCTCTCTCTCTCTCTCTCTCTCTCTCTCTCTCTCTCTGTCTCTCTCTCTCTCTGTCTGTCTCCCTCTCTCTCTCTCTGTCTCTCTCTCTCTCTCTCTGTCTCTCTGTCTCTCTCTCTGTCTCTCTCTCTCTCTCTCTCTCTCTCTCTCTCTCTCTGTCTCTCTCTCTGTCTCTCTCTCTCTGTCTCTCTCTCTCTCTGTCTCTCTGTCTCTCTCTCTCTCTCTCTCTCTCTCTCTCCCCCCCACACCCCCATCCACCAAACATCTGGTCTCACTCCACAACTTAAATTTAAATCACATGATCGACTCCTCATTGGTCTACTTATCTGAGGGAGAGGAAGGAGAGAGAGAGAACAGTCACCTAGTGTACAGATCCTCTCACTGGGAGGGAGTGAAAGGACTTTTTCTCAACCGACAGACACACAAATGGCAGGAAGTCCCAAAGCAATTCATATCCACCCCAAAGTGCTGTTAAAAAATTGTTTGCATGATTTCACTGGAACTGGAATTCAGAGACTTATTGTGTACCACACACACACACACACACACACACACACACACACACACACACACACACACACACACACACACACACACACACACACACACACTTCAGCGCAGTTGAGATTGGGTCTATTGTCTTACACCGCAGAGGGCAAGAACAAATGCTTTCATCTAAAATTCCAAGAGTGCACAATGCCAGCATGCAAAAATGTGGAGGGCAGGACAAATCAATAAAGAGGAGTTAAGAGTTGGAGTTAACCAGGTGCCAAGCTGAGATGAGAAATGTCAAAACTTTGGTTTGGTGACACACACACACACACACACACACACACACACACACACACACGCAGCTAACAGCTGGAAGGATAAAGCTGGCTCTCAGCCATGTTGTGGGGGCCTTAATTTAACACAGTTCCTGGTAATAAGTAAGCCCCACCCACACCGTATGACCCAACTCTGAGACAGTGCGATGGCAGGCAGCTGGTGCGTGTCTTGCTGCAATAGCCCCGTTTTTGCGTCTGCATAAGCAACTCAGGACAGGGAAAGCCCACAGACTCCAGCTGTCCTCCCCCACTGTGTGGCACCTGGCTGTGGATTTGTGTTAAAGTCTTATTGAGCCTGTAAGTCAAAAAGCAGGTGGGCAGATCAAAAGTCCTTTCAGCAGTTTTTCTAAATCCGTTTAAAGTCCCCCAGCACCGCATCCCTTTCACCCGGGGGGGCGAGGTCTGAAGGTTTGAACGTTTCTGCACTCCGCCCTCATTCTTATCTTCAGTTCAGACGATCGTGAACGTCCCATGAGGACTTTTAGAACAATGCCATTTTTTTATTAGGACTTAACGTTGAATTTGAGGCGCAGTTTATATCGACACATTACTTTAAAAAATATATATATATTATTTTCAGATTTTATCCAATTTTTCTCCCAATTTGGTAGCCAATTACTCCCGCTATTCTCAGGTAAATCCCCTCCCTTGTAGTTCGCTGCTGTAGCCCTGTGACCGGCAGTGACAATGGCGAAGCGCTGCCTCCTACGAGACAACACTCGTCGTGCCGTCGACTGTAATTCCGGCACCCCAGAACCACTCCTGTGCGCAGCGAACTGTGTGTGTCGGCTTCCCTCCCCCCTCCCTGGGGCGGACAGCCAATTGCCACCCTGGTGGCACTCCCGACCAGAGCCGACTCTGGCGCGACGGGGAATCGAACCCCGGTCGCCGTGGCCAGCGTCGGACGTTGAAACCACTAGACCACACAGGAGGCCCCATATGGACACATTACTAACCAGACTGTGTCACAGAGCCTCATGGATACTATGAGGAGGGGGGATGCCAGTTCACTTCCTGAGCAAGGCACTGAACCCCTAAAACTGCTCCAGGGGCGCCGTACTATGGCTGACCCTGCGCTCGGACCTCTCTTAGGAGAGATGTATGAAAAGAGACATTCCCATTACACTTGTGGACTTACAGACATGGCAAATAAAGAATATTATTATTATTATTATACATGACACTTGGCATTGTCATATAGGCTATGACATCTTCATGCAGACTAGCGTATGGTTTCAATTTCTACCACATTATATTCAGCACTCAGTTGTGTTGTTACCATGGTGAACGGTGGGTGGTGCAATTAACCAAATTACATTCCCAGAGACAGTTGCACAAGCACAGCAGCCGTCTCTGGAATAAGCGCATTGCAAGACTGCTTAATTTAACACGTGTGCGTAGATGTATAATAGTCTGAAGGTAGTGGAGTCTAAACCCCACCTCTTTACACTCCACTACCACTGACTCTGTTCGTTAACTGCCATCACCACCAGTGTAAAAAAATAACTCACTTTTCTTTCACTGTGTTACAGGTACGGTGTGCAACTGTCAAATGCGATGTCTGTTGCAGTGTTACTACACTGATCTATGTTACTACACTGATCTATTTTTTGTTTTTGATTTTTTTTTCCGTTTTTTCTCTCAATTTTGTAGCCAATTACACCCTCTATTTATTTAAATTTGCCCTCCCCACACGGGTCCGCCGTTGGTCTCTACGAGGCAAGCTAATTCTCAGAGGGCAGCAAACTCCACTTCCTTCGAGACAGAATTCACCCCCACCCACGTTCTGGAGACTCCCTTACGTGCTTCACGGCGGACCAAAGCCGGCTCACCCTCCCCCCTCCCCCTGGGGCAGACAGCCAAAAGCTGCCCCCGATCGGGGCTGACGACCAGAGCCAGTCTGGTAGAGATGGGTTTAGAACCGCATCCCTGACAGGCAGCGCACACCATATCAGACCAGCCAAGATACGGTGCATTAGACCGCTATGCTATCCACCACCCCCTTCTACACTGATCTCTCGCACTAACCGTGATTAATCTTGCCATGTTTAAATACACTTTTTGTAAGTCCCTCTAAGAGCATCTACTAAATGCCTTAAATGTAAATGTATAATACATTTGGACGTAAAGAGGATGGTGGTGAGGTTGGGCATAGGCCACTCTCAAGAAAAATCCTATTAGGGGAAAATAGGATGATTCTCAGAGAAGGAAGACAGAACAGGGCCGTACAGAAAACCGTTAGCTACAACTCACGCAGTATCATGACACTGGTTGCAATAGTAACGAGGAGTATTTCACTGTCACTCTTTGCCCTGGTTCCTGTTTTTATGCTTACAGTTCCCGAAAGGCCGTCCCTTTCTTTCCTGTGTCAACTACAGTAGAAGTGGAAAGTTAGTCAACAGTTATCAGACCTGTCATTACACTGTCTGCCTACTGGGTCAAGACACACTGAGAGACTAAACTGAACGCAGCTACACAAACCATCACAAGTCCACTAACAAAAGTAAAGTAAATGTACTTTGTTAGTGTCCACCACTATGTGTGTGTGTGTGTGTGTATATATATATATATATTTGACCTAATTTTTGAAACACAATGTTGACTATATGTTTATAGTCGAGGATGTTTGCTCTACAAGGCAACTCCTCCTATGTTTAGTGCATGCATCACCATGGACACTGCGGATCGGCAGAAGGCACGCATTCAGCAGTGGGCGGATAGCTCTTTACGCGACCAGGTAGCGGAGCAGGCCGGTGGACAGGTGTTCCGACAGCTCGGCTCTCCAGCTGTTCGTCATCACGCAAAGCAGTGCGGCGCTTCTGAATTATGATTAGGCTACGCTACGACCGTTACTCCCCCCCCTAAATAAACCGACAACTTCCTAAAGTATCGAATAACGTAGATGTAATGTGGGATTTAAACGTTTACGCTCAGAGTTAACGACGTGCTGACCCTTCGAAGCTCTAATCGAGCGGTGCATCTGTCCCAACAGTTAAAGCATCAGTCCGGCTTGCTGCCTTCGTGCAGTCACGTATAAGGCTACCATAGCAAGCTAATAGTTTGCGTCCCTCGCGGTACTTATTTTGTGCCTTTAATTCATAGGAGGCAATAGTCTTATTAGAATTAGAATTATAACTGAATAACGAGGGGACATTTAGTCCCAGTTCATAGTTTGATGTGGAGAGGGGGGAAAAAACTTTGTGATTCGCGCGACTCACTGCCCACAAGTAGCATCTCAGTAGCACAAAGTTGAAGACAGTGTGCGACGTAAACTCAGATCGCACTGTACGCTCACCGAGACTTTAAACAATGCGAGTCCTTTCAATCACTGGAGTGTAAATAAACAACAGTTAAACATTAAAACAGCAGACAGACCGAGACGGAGCACAGCCCAACCCCAAAGCAGGTCATACTCACATCTTCCATGATAATAAAGAACTCAGATCCGTTATGTCCTGTAAGAAATCACGAGAAGGCGACCTTATCTTTCACAAAATCTAATATTTCTGTTCTGAATGCCGTCCACTTTCTCATATCCACCATGACGCGATGATGGGAAAGTGCAGAAGTTTCAGCGCTGGACTGCCTCTTCTTGTCTTTTCCTCTTTCGACTCAGTGCTACGAAACTTTTTTTTTTTTTTTTTTTTAAGTTTGGTTTCCGGTTAAAGTCCCAGTAAGCCTCCGCAAGGCAGATAAGTATCGCTTAAGATGGAAGTGAACCTTCTGTCGGTCAGTCCTCGCTGAAAAGCCGCTCGTTTTACTTTCTGAAAAATGGTCGATGCTCTTTCTAGACCAATTAATCGCACAGCATATAACACCGAGGACTCCCTGGCCGACTTGTTCGATGTTGTGAACATTAGTCCCTGAAGTTGAGACACACAGAACACCGAAGGCTGGACACACAGCCCACTGGTCACCGTGACATCCAAACCTCCGACCAATGGGCCGTCACTATGAAGACGAAATCAACAGTGTAGCCCACATAGTGTTTCCATTCGCACGCTTCTAAACGGCTTGCACTGTGTCCACTAAATTGTCCGGCCAATTATGCACTAGCCTACTGTGCCATCGCTTTCTTAGTAAGGTGTATTAGCACTTTTAATAAAGACCGCTCTTTGCAGGGTATACACGTCTGTAAATGTATGCTTTGTCCTTCCTATGAATTTTTTTTGTGTTTTCAGAAAGAAAAAAAGTACAAGCTATAATATTAAAGCATTTATTTATTTATTGAAATGTGTTTATTAATTTATATTAGATTAGATTCAAATTTATTGTCATTGTACAGTACAGGTACAGTACAGCGAAAAGCACCTTTCCAGCAATACAGTACAAAGTTCTTCACAAAAACAAAATATAAAAGGGATTAAAATAAAAGACAAAAAATGTAAAATAGACAGCATAAAACAAACGAGAATATAGAAGTAATAAAAACTAATTAAAGTACAATATTAAAATACAATATACAACGGCGCATATGCGGTGCCCCATCATTTAGACTAAAATATAGAAGTGATATTCAGTGAATGGATAGTATTGAACACAGCATCGCGCTGTCACTAAATATGCGTATTTCTAGACAATAGAAAATCATGAGGAAAAAGGGGAACATTGTTACAGTCATTTTTGTTATGAAAATTACAGACTCATCATTATAAAGGAACAGAAAGCAGACATATATATTTTTTAAAGAAAATAGTTCCAGCAACACTGATGGAGTGCTGGTAGTCATTCTCAATCTTTTGGAGCATTGGGAAGTGTAAAAATGTCTTGTTTGAAATGCTAGCTTTGTTTGTGGACGGCTGAGAATCACGTGAGACAATAGAAAAGGTGATATCCTACATCTCATGAGAAACACCGCCGTGGCATGCACTCAGGATGGGTTCTGTAGGTAGGAATGTGTCCTGTTTGAAACGCAAACATTAGCTGTGTGATTCAGAGAAGGCTTACACGACATATTTCATGCTTCTGTTTTTCACATTTAATGCACATTCATATTTTATGCACAGTTATTATAATAATAATAATAATATACTTTATTTGCCATGTTACACAAGGTAATTGGAATTTGTCTTTTCACATATCCAACAGTCCTGGCCAAAAGTTTTGTCGCATGAGTGGACAAAGGTGACAATTGCTAATTACCCAACTCTTAATTAGCTAATAAAGTTGGAAACAACACAAATTAATCATAAGTGTCTAAAGTTTATTTAGATACCATCAAAACAAAAATTTCATAGATGCTTATAAGGTTTATTGCTTGATAATGATGAACAAGCCAGTTTCTACCTGGACAAAAGTCTTGTCGCAAATCAAATTATAATCAAGAAATTTTATCATTCTCAAAAAGTAAATAAAATAACAAATGAAAAATCAGTTTAGTATTTCATCATGGACTATAAGTTAAGAAATTAATATCTTGTATGGGTTCCTTTGGCCTGCAGAACAGTTGCCATCCGGTTTGGCAGAGAGTCGTAGAGCTTGTTGATGAAGTCGTCGGGGATGGCATGGAAAGCCACCTTGCAGGTATCCCAAAGCTCCTCCAAGTTCTTCGGCTTGGTCCTCCAAGCTTACTCCTTCATTCTTCCCCAGATATGCTCAATAATATTCATATCTAGAGACTGTGCTGGCCATCCCTGATGGACATTGATCTTCTTCCCCCTGAGAAACTTCATAGTGGAACCTGAGGTATGGCAAGGAGCTCCATCCTGTTGAAAAATCTGACCCCTTTTGTAGTTGGGAATGTACTGGGAGGCAAGAATCTGTTGATATTTGGCACTGTCAATGTTACCATACAAGATAGTAATTTCTTAACTTATAGTCCATGATGAAATACTAGACTGATTTTTCATTTGTTATTTTATTTACTTTTTGAGAAAGATCAAATTTCTTGATTATAATTTGATTTGCGACAAGACTTTTGTCCAGGTAGAAACTGGCTTGTTCATCATTATCAAGCAATAAACCTTATAAGCATCTATGACATTTTGTTTTGTTGGTATCTAAATAAACTTTAGACACTTATGATTAATTTGTGTTGTTTCCTAACTTTATTAGCTAATTAAGAGTTGGGTAATTAGCAATTGTCACTTTTGTCCACTCATGCGACAAAACTTTTGGCCAGGACTGTACATACAGTATGTACTCCATCAGAGAGGTCCGAGCGCAGGGTCAGCCATAGTACAGCGCCCCTGGAGCAGTTTTAGGGGTTCAGTGCCTTGCTCAAGGGCACTTCAGCAGTGCCCCAGGAAGTGAACTAGCCTCCCTCCGGTTTCCAGTTCATTGTTTTTTCATTGGCCTTCCTGGGATTTGAACCAGCAACCCTCTGCTTGCTAGCCCATGTCGCTGACCACTGAGCCACTGCCGCCCCTTAGTTATTGAACTGTGTCCCTCTTCCTCGTGATTGATGTCTGGAGAGTATTCCAGTGTACAGCAGCAGGAAGTGCTTCACACTCTGGAAGTGTATAAGTTTGTTCAGATGACCTGATGATAAGTTATTGGATTTGAAAAGAAAACTATGCATAATATTTGCACGTAGAGCATGATTATGTATTCATTGTTGTTGTTTGTAACCATACAGGCTTTTAAAGTTATTATTTTTTGATGTATAGAGCACGTTGGGAAGCACATCTCATCCCCATGAATTCAAAACAAATACACAGGCTTTTGTTGGAGCTCAGTGCTACACCTGATTCAACTTATCAAGGTATTGATTTAACACCTTGAGTAGCTGATTAGTTTAACCAGGTGTTTTAGTGCCAGGCTACAATGAAGGCCTGCACCCACACAGGCCCTTCTCAGATCGGATTGGACACTACTAATGGGTGCCCACCAAAATTTTATCACGGATATCCTGCCATTTTTCCCCCTTTTCTGTCCAATTTGTTTCACCCAGTAATACAGCATGTTACTCTTTGGTGACTGCCACTGTGGGGTTTTTATTTTTATTTTTACGATTTTACCCCGTTTTTCTCCCAATTTGGTAGCCAATTACTCCCGCTGTGCTTAGTTCAATCCCCCCTCCCTCATAGTTCGCTGCCATAGCCCTGTGACCGGCAGTGACAAGGGCGAAGCTTCACTGCCTCCTCCGAGACAGCACTCACCGTGCGGTCGACTGTAATTCCGGTACCTGTACTCCTGTGCGCAGCAAACTGTGTGTGTTGGCTTCCCTCCCCCCTCCCTGGGGCGGACAGCCAATTGCCGCCCCGGTGGCACTCCCGGCCAGAGCCGACTCTGGCGCGACGGGGAATCGAACCCCGGTCGCCATGGCCAGCGTCGGATGTTGAAACCACTAGACCACGCGGGAGGCCTGACTGCCACTGTGTTTAAACAAGGTAGCTGAAGGGTGTTCATTCTTTAATATCACATTTTTAAACATAGCATTCCAAAGATGTAGCAAGTTGTAACTGTAGCTTACTTCACGTTGTAACAACTAAGCAAGTTAGATTGTCGTCAATCAGGTACTTCTGTTACGCGCTGATATTTCAGAATTAATTTATATTATTGCGAAGCCACTGTTAATGAATTATTTAGATTTAGATCACATACAGTGGTATGACATACAGTATCACTATCCGTACAGTTGTGAGAGCACTTTATAAAGTGCTTTACTGTACAAGACTTCTTGAAACCTGACTTCAGTGGTGAGTGGGGACGTTCTGTGTCACAACACTGACCTACGAAAGACCAAAAGAGAAGTCCAGGGATGTAGGCTTCCTCTTACAGTCATAAACAGGCTTCTTTTTTTACCATTGGCTTGTGAAGCAAGTTGCTCAGATATTTAAGTATTTTCATAAGCATAAATGCTGGGAATAAGCTAATTTGATCAATTCAAGTGAAGTGCAATAGTTGTTGTGGAGGGGAGTCCATGTGACTTTTTACCTCATAAAGAGTGGACCATACCAAAGTTTCTTTTACATCCAGAATGGTTTAAGAGTA
Source organism: Aldrovandia affinis (assembly GCA_029706075.1). Lineage (NCBI taxonomy): Eukaryota > Metazoa > Chordata > Actinopteri > Notacanthiformes > Halosauridae > Aldrovandia > Aldrovandia affinis. The sequence continues at coordinate 3,469,004 of JAINUG010000091.1, read as the reverse complement.
CAGAGGGCACAGATACCTCTCTCTCATGTCTTGGGGCAACTCCCCTGCTGATCTCCTGCCTGATCATTTAAAACCCCCCTTTGAAACAGAAACTCTGTGAAACTGACAGGAAGAGAGCATGCACCAGCGGTTACACTCACACGAAGAGTTCATATGGTTACCCTGTTGTGGGCAGAATAACTTCCCTCTGTGTGGTTCACTGCACGGAAAAAAGCCTGTCAGATGTTGTCCACTCCATTACTGACTTACTGACACCTGCGAATCACCTTGAACATCATCAGAATCAGAAAGAAAATGGAGGTCGGCGGGGGGAGGGGGGAAGCTGACAATGAGCCTAATTGTAAAATTCAAATTACATTTTACATTTTAAGCATTTAGCAGACACTCTTATCCAAGACTTACAAGATGTGCATTAATACATGGTAGGAACAATCATAGTTTGCGCAAGAGATCAGTGCAGTAATACAGCGATAGACATCATTGTTGGCAGCTGCATACCATACCTGTAACACTGGGAAGGAAAAGGTTAGCACATAATAAAAAATAGAAAAAGGTATATATATATATATATACACATATATATTAAATGAATAGGCAGGGATACATATACAAGAAAAAAAAAAAAAAAAAAAATAAAAAAAGATTAATTTATACAGAAACTGCACATTAGTGTGATTCACCTCGGTTTGCCTACCATGTGTATTGCCAGAAAGTATCTCTTCTTCAACCACGCACACACACATACACATACACACACACACACACACACACACATACACATACACACACCACATATACAGCAACAGTGTCCATACCCTCATTTGGACATGTAATTAAGTGGCAGAGTAGGCCTTCGTGAGGGATATTCTGTGTTTTGGGAGTCCTCTCTGATCACGCCTAAAAAAGGGCAGAACTCCAGAACTCCAGGGACCTGTGGGAGCAGGAGAAATTCCACTCCAGGTGGGCGTGTTTCCTGCCTGCCTGAATCTGCTCAGCGCTGACCAACAGCCCCCCCTCCCCTGCTCCCCTGTCCAGTCTGTGAAAGCACATCATGAGTATTGGTTTCTTTTCTTCTTTTTTTTTCCTGTTGTTTCCTCCCCGTTTTTCTCCCCAGTTTTAGTATCCAATTATACCCTCCTTTTTCACGTCAATTAGCCCATTCCCTCATATATCTTATATATGAGTTTGCTGCCATAGTCCTGAAACCAGCAGTGACATGCAGCTGGGCACCGCCTCCTCCGAGCCGGCACCCGCCAAGCCCTCACCGTAACTCCGGTATGCACGCACAGGGCCACTCCTATACGCAGCAAACTCGCAAATTGTAAACTGTGTAAGTCGCTCTGGATAAGAGCGTCTGCTAAATGCCTAAAATGTAAATGTAAATGGGTGCTGCGATCAGTGATCATTGTACATCTACTGTTTGCAAACGAGGCCGATGAGTAGGCCTTGTGTGGAGATGGTGGTTTTTGATGCAAATGGATTGTTCAGTGTTATGAATTTTGTGGTATCAAAAACGTCATGTGGTACCATTATATTGTCATCGTGTAGCAGGTCTTGTTACCCTCAGGGTGTAGCAGGTCTTGTTGCCCTCAGGGTGTAGCAGGTCTTGTTACCCTCAGGACATTCTAAGGACATCATCTCATCCCCTTGCTTGATTTTTGCAAGGCTCAACATTTAACCGATCAAATCACCTAATCACCTGTGCCCAGTTGTCCTTTAGTTTAATTCTATCCAAAGTCACTGTAACATTGAGTCAAGTGAGTCAGGGATTTTCAAATAATCAAACTGATGCCACAACATTTTATCCACAGCATCCAACGTCCATATACTTAAGCTTTTATTTTAAATGTTCTCGTTTCAAATCTACTTCTTTTTTTTATTAAAAAAAAAACCCCCACACACACACACACATAAAGGAAGTGAGACATATCTTTTGAAGCTCTAGTTAACTATGAACATTAGAGAGAAAGGGGAAATCGACTCTGTAGGTTTAATCTCTAGAGTGTAACAGGGAAGTTTAACAAGTGTAAAGCAGCACAGTGGAGGTAAATACTGTGAAGTACCATGTTTCCCATTCGCCGATACCACACAAAACTGTCACAATAGTGGGCTGGGCTAAAAATGTACTGGTGGTCCCACCACAACATCACGCTGCATGAACATGCATGCACTTATAGATACCTGCAGAGAGGCCACACCACAGCGGCCTGTGTGTGGGCCTGCTTCTTAAAAAGTGACACAAGTATTTTAGATGTGCAGAATGCTCACTTGCATGGAGATCACGTACATTATACAGTACGTTACAAGAAGAAATGTTCTGACTGACTTTGTGTCGTGCCTACCTACCTCTCACAAAGAGTAGCAGACCATGCAAGTTGAGGGGTTTTGCACAAGTGCAATGCAAAGTCCTAAGATGTACAGTCTGATATGGTGGAAATATTGTTCACACAAGAATACATCCAGACTGTTGCTGATCTTATAACATTCATAATTTGGGAGCGGGATATCAAATCGAGGTGGCGATGTTCTTGAAATTGGAATTTCATCCCCGTCCTGGACTTGGTATAGTTTTTGATAAACTCATACGTCTGCAGAGCTGAGATAGCTTCCTCCCCTTTCTAACTGAACACAAGCCCACGCCTGTGATCTCAAAGAACAACAGCTGGGAGCGCCACCTACAGGCAGTGTATGCAACAGCATTATTAACTTTTTTAAATTATGCTTTATTGATTTTTCAGGTGTATCACATCATCAGATACAGCACAAAATCATTTTTCACAATATATATATAGATATAGTTCTAGTTCTGTGTGGCTAGTTCTGTGTGTAGTTCTAGTTCTGTATACATATAGTTCATGTTCTGTGTGGCTCAATAGGTACAGCGTGGTTCTGTGTGGCTCAGTAGGTAGAGCGTGGTTCTGTGTGTCTCAGTAGGTAGAGCATGGTTCTGTGTGGCTCAGTAGGTAGAGCGTGGTTCTGTGTGGCTCGGTAGGTAGAGCGTGGTTCTGTGTGGCTCAGTAGGTAGAGCGTGGTTCTGTGTGGTTCAGTAGGTAGAGCGTGGTTCTGTATGGCTCAGTAGGTAGAGCGTGGTTCTGTGTGGCTCAGTAGGTAGAGTGTGGTTCTGTGTGGCTCAGTAGGTAGAGCACGGTTCTGTGTGTCTCAGTAGGTAGAGCGCGGTTCTGTGTGTCTCAATAGGTAGAGCGTGGTTCTGTGTGGCTCAGTAGGTAGAGCGTGATTCTGTGTGGCTCAGTAGGTAGGCGTGGTTCTGTGTGTCTCAGTAGGTAGAGCGTGGTTCTGTGTGTCTCAGTAGGTCGAGCATGGTTCTGTGTGGCTCAGTAGGTAGGCGTGGTTCTGTGTGGCTCAGTAGGTAGAGCGTGGTTCTGTGTGTCTCAGTAGGTCGAGCATGGTTCTGTGTGGCTCAGTAGGTAGAGCGTGGTTCTGTGTGGCTCAGTAGGTAGAGCACAGTTCTGTGTGTCTCAGTAGGTAGAGCATGGTTCTGTGTGGCTCAGTAGGTAGAGCGTGGTTCTGTGTGGCTCAGTAGGTAGAGCGTGGTTCTGTGTGGCTCAGTAGGTAGAGCACGGTTCTGTGTGTCTCAGTAGGTAGAGCGTGGTTCTGTGTGTCTCAGTAGGTAGAGCGTGGTTCTGTGTGGCTCAGTAGGTAGAGCGTGGTTCTGCGTGGCTCAGTAGGTAGAGCGTGGTTCTGTGTGTCTCAGTAGGTAGAGCACGGTTCTGTGTGTCTCAGTAGGTAGAGCACGGTTCTGTGTGGCTCAGTAGGTAGAGCGTGGTTCTGTGTGTCTCAGTAGGTAGAGCATGGTTCTGTGTGGTTCAGTAGGTAGAGCGTGGTTCTGTGTGGCTCAGTAGGTAGAGCGTGGTTCTGTGTGGCTCAGTAGGTAGAGCATGGTGTTGATAACTCTTAGGTTGTGGGTTCGATTCCCACTGGGACCACACATACCAAAAAAATGTATGCATTCACTACTGCATGTATATATAGTGTATATAAGAACCACAGTTCCAGAGTCCAATTTAGATAGCTAAACGGTTTCTGGTATCTTAAAGTAGTGGAAGAGTGTGGTTACAACGTCCGACGCTGGCCACGGAGACCGGGGTTCAATTCCCCGTCTCGCCAAGTGTCGGCTCTGGCCGGGAGTGCCACCAGGGGGCGGCGATTGGCTGTCCGCCCCAGGAGGGTGGAGGGGAGCCGGCGTGACGTTCGCTGCGTAGAGTGGCCCTGTAGTACCGGGTTACGGTCGACGGCCTGCGGGTGCCGTCTCGTAAGAGGCGTCACTTCGCTTCGTCACTACCGGTCGCAGGACTACGGCAGCGAACTCACATTACTAGGGGGGGATTGACGTAAAAAAATAGCGGGTCTAATTGGCTACCAAATTGGGAGAAAAATGGGAGAAAATCAGAAACAAATTTTAAAAAGAAAGAAAGTAGTGGAAGAGTAGCATTTGGAAAGATTGTTATTATAACTCCTAGAAAACACCCAAGGCATGACTCTTGCGATGGCTCTTTATCCCATTTATTTTGTAGCTTGAGGCTAGACATCTGAGTTCTGTAGTCATCTGTGGGACCTTGTATTGTGAACGGATTATGAAGGTATGAACAAAGTTATGAAGGCCACGTTACATATTAATTGTATTTGTGATACTCACCTTTCCTCGAGACTGTCAGGGATATATTCCTTAAACGCAAGGCCACTGATAATTACATTTTACATTTTAAGCATTTAGCAGACGCTCTTATCCAGAGCGACTCACAAGATGTGCATTAATACATGGTAGGAACAATCATAGTTTGCGCAAGAGATCAGTGCAGTAATACAGCGATAGACATCATTGCAGGCAGCTGCACACCATACCTGTAACACTGGGAAGGAAAAGGTTAGTAATTTTAAATTTTTTAAATAAATGAGGAGTAAGCAGGGATACATATACAAGAAGTGTTGAGCAAGTAGGCAGTCGTGATGACAATTAGTAAAATGTACACAATTCAGTGGTAGTGGAATCTGAAAAGGTGGGTTTTGAGTCTCTTGGGGAAGATCGCAAGTGGTTCTAATTGTTGAAAAAACACATTACCCATAACACATCTGACGGAGAAGACGTACGTTCCGTACATTAACACAGGAGAACGTTATTAATGTTGTTGCCAGTTTTCGCCGCGATTATTGTGTCACATTTAGATGTGTTGAAAACGTAAACAGATGTATTTAGGAGCTGGATTCAGACAGAAGAATGTTAAGCGGCGCTCGTGTTTTGCATTCGCCGATGCGCCAGACATTCGCAAAGCGCTCATAAAAGTTAAATGCTGCGTCAGAGCAAATAAGCAAGCATTCATTTCATTTCATTAAATCCCCTGGCTTTGGGCCGCACTTTTTAAATCAATACAGCACCTTATACCTCATAAATGCACTGTTAGACCAGGGCCCGTATGTACAAAGATACAAAGAAGAGTGGGAGAGCTGAAGGGGCAAACTGATCCTAGATCAGCACTCCTACTCTTAGAACCTTTGTACATACGACCCCAGGTTTACCCCTGTCCATATCCTAACCTTATCCATTATGAGCTAAAAGGCTAAACTGATCCTAGATCAGCACTCCTGCTCTTAGAACCTTTGTACATGCAGGCCCAGATTTCCATTGGACTCATTAAAATAAATAAAAGGCAGAGGCCTAAATCTTTTTTTGAAAGTGTCTGTTCTCCTCCCCGCTGAAGGACCGCTCGTAAACGCGCTCTACGGGTTAGCTCACACTCTCAGTTCAGTATTCTACACACACACACACACCCGCGTGATCGTGTCCTCTCCTACCTTCTCGGCTGACATCCGATCCCTTTCTGTCTTATCTCAGAATCAAAGAAAGACAAGCGCCATTGAGATGCGCCAAGCCGCCGTCACTGGCAGGTCCTGTAATTGCCCTGTCATGTGGCTTACGCGATCTGTGGAGCTTGTGAATCAATGAGAATCACGGCTGTCTTCAACCCTGTCTGACAGCATAATCTGCACAAACACCACAGTGATATGTGTGTGTGTGTGTGTGTGTGTGTGTATGTGTGTATGTGTGTGTGTGTGTACCTACTGCGCTTGTGTTTGTTTCCTGAGGTTACTGTACTAAACATAATTGGAAAAAGGACTAGAGAGCTCTAAGATAATATTTGTAAACCGTCCTTGTTCAATGGCGTGATTAAATTATGGACGATGGCAGGTCGATGATGGCTGGCCAGTCAGAGGAAAGGGGGATGGTTCTCTCTGCTTTACTGCAGTTAACCTTTACACCCCTGACTATGGCCTGCATTTGTCCTACATTTGGGGAGAATGAATCTATCCAGAGTTTTGCCAATCTGTGCACCTGTTCAAACAGGCAGTCACTTCCTTTGAGTGATGCAGTGCCAACAGGCCACAGATCCCAACATGTCCTGATGCAGATTTCACCGTGGAAGGCGGGAGGAAAATGTACAGGAAATATTAATGATGGGCTGTTAATGTGTTTACGAACATTAATTGGGCCTTCGACACTGCTAGTTATCATGGGTATGATGCTATGAATCAGAGCTGTGGACTCGAGTCACAGTTTTGATGGCTTCAGACTTAAATCAAATGTAAAAAAATGTTAAGTACTTGAGACTTGACTTAGACTTGCATGTCTATGACTTGTACTTGGACTTGAGCTGGATGACTTGAGAGACTTGTTTTGAATGTGACTTGAGGACTTGACACCTGAAATTTGGGGACTTGTGACTTGACTTGAGCTGAACACGGTGACTTCCGACTTAGGTGAGACTTGAAGGTTAAGACTTGAGACTTACTTATGACTTGCACAACAGTGACTTGGTCACAACTCTGCTATGAATTTATTTTAGAAATATATTTTTTTCCCCCTAACAGTATTACAACATAAGCGTGAGCATCTAAACGCTATGTACACTACCGGTCAAAAGTTTTAGAACACCGCTATTTTCAATTTTTTACTGAAACTGAAATTTAAGCAGTTCAAGTCCAGTGAATAACCTGAAATGGTACAAAGGTAAGCGGTAAACTGCCAGAGGTTTTTTAAAAAAAAGGTTTCGGTTTCCAAAAACTGAAAAATAATGTAATAATAATAATGTACCTCATACTGAACATCTGAAGTCAAGGCATTCAGAAATATACACTTGCTGTCTGAATGACTGGCAGGTGAACGATATCGAATGTGACGTAGGTGTGCATTCCACGGCCCATATATGACCGTGTGATTAAAACGGCATGGCTTTAAGCCTCAATATGCTTACATGAGGTTATTTTTGGCATAAACAAGCAGATCTTTGAAATGTTCCCTCATTTGGAGCTGAACACACTGAGGGTCCATTCATAAATAGGGAATGGCCTTTAAGCTGTGTGGCACAACTCTGCAAATATTCATATTCCAGTGTTTGAAGTTCTATCTACTCGTTCCTGCAACACAAAGCATAGTCTAAAAATGGATAAGACTTAGTGTCGGAGAACAGCGTAAAAGTCATACGCAATAAAAGTTATTTTAACACTCGGAAGGAAAACATGCCAATATTCCTCTGTGGTGCTGCTCCATTTGGTGACCTCTCAATAGGTCACAACGAGGTCACCTATTATTCCAATAGTATGCAATGTTAGGGAGTCTGTTTAAAACGAATACCTTTCTGCGAGACTGGCAGTGTAGTGTAGTGTAATGGTTAGGGAGCTGGGCTTGTAACTCAGAGGTTGCTGGTTCAATTCCCAGGTGGGGGCACTGCTGTTGTACCCTTGAGCTAAAGGTACTTAACCTGAATTGCTTCAGTAAAATATCCAGCTGTATAAATGGACTGTATGTAAAGAAATGTAAACTGTGTAAGTCGCTCTGGATAAGAGCGTCTGCTAAATGCCTAAAATGTCAATGTAAAATGTAAGACAACCTCATTCCCCTTTTCATAATCACCCCACTATCAAAAACGTGTCAGTAAAACCTAGAGCTGTAACTAAGTAAACATTGTGAAATTAATTAGGTATGCGGGCAAGACTCTAAAGCAGGGGTCTTCAACTCCAGGCCTCGAGGTCCGCTGTGTCTGCAGGTATTTGCTCCAACCACGCACTACACCACCTGATTTAGAATAATTAGTTTACCTCCTTGGTACAGGAGGCGAGCTAATTAGTGAAATCAGGTGGTGTAGTGCGTGGTTGGAGCAAATACCTGCAGACACAGCGGACCTCGAGGCCTGGAGTTGAAGACCCCTGCTCTAAAGCATCCTTTATTTTGTTCCAATGCTGATCCTGAGTAAAAAACATTACATTGATTAACTTTGTTTTCATAATATTTCAGACTGAATAGCAATATGTGGGGAGATACACAGTTTGAGGGGACAACAGCCATGTACAGATTCTTTGCTGCACAATCATAAACACAACACACACACACACACACACACCACCATGACACCTAATAACAACAAGGAGCACAATGGAAATAAGTCCTGGGACTTTTCTGTGTCATCCTTGACATGTCTTTCTAAAATGTACATCGGGATGTATCATGGATTGTATTCTTTATGTGAAAATGTCAAATAAACTAAACTAAACAGATGTGCACTTTTAAAAACGGTTTTAAATCCTCAATAAAAACAATGAAGTCTAGATGATGCACTCTGCCACAATGGTGCTGTGATATTGTGTAGTGATATAAAATCTATCGGCGTTGGTGTAGTTTTAGACAAACTCAGGCGGAGTCTCGTACTGATCGTATCTGCACTGCCAACTGAGTTCAAACTGCGTTAAACCCCTCAGATCACCTTGAGAAAGCTCCCCTAACGCCTAGCTCTGTTTTGTAAGTTTATTCACTCCCTTGCTCCTGCTGAGAGAAAAAAAAAATCAAAGACTAAATAGAATTAATTCTGCTCCATTAGCACGAAAGCCCCTTGTGAGCCGCTGTCATATCGCTGTAAGCGTCGATAGTTCGCCCGCATCGCTTCACTCCATTGTCATCCTATTGGCAGACGGCGTTTACCGTATAGATCTCTATTGAGCGTAGTATACAAACAAAACGCACCCAAAAAAAGGGGGGTTGGGGGTTGGCTCAGGACAGCCTGGCAACTGTTCAAAAAAACCCTCCTTCTCCAGATCCAGCTCTGCTCCTGGGCTGCTTATCGATTGACCCCGCGTGACGCTTCCCATTGATCCGGTTACTCCTGTTGCAGAGTTAATTAACTTGTAGCTTGCTTCAGCTTAATCCTCTCGAAATGGGGGATATTTTAAAGTCGGCGCAGAAACATCACTGGACCGAGGGCCTGTGTGACACGCAGAACGAGCAGAAATTAAACCAGTAACCGGAGGAAGGCCGTTTCGCCTTTGAGAAGTGTCCCGTAGCTCAGTGGGTAGAGCGTGGCGTTGGCAATGCCAAGGCTGTGGGTTCGATCCCACGGGACTCCATGTCTGTCTTTAGGATGGGACGGTAAAAACCGAGGTCCTGACTCTCTGTGCTCATAAAAGATCCCATGGTGCTTTTAGAAAAAGAGAGTAGGGTGTTAAGCCGGTGTCCTGGCCAAATTAACAACCAAGACAATATATATGTATATATACATGGAATTGACTGATTCCCTCCCTCCTGGCCTCTCCACTGTGTATCTGATGTGTAGTGAGTTTGTACTGGCGCACTATGGCTGCCGTCACGTTCACCCAGGTGGGTGCTGCACATTGCTGCTGGTTGCCCCCTCTATCACTGTAAAGCGCTTTGAGTTCCATTCAATTCAATTCAAGTGCGAAGTAATTTAAATTCCAGTGTCCTCTTCCTGCACGCGACAACACATTTTCCTGAGGCTGGTGCTGCTTGCTTACAGGAGCCCTACGATTAATGAGCTGTCCTGCATCCAGCGAAATTTGAGGTGAGTTTGCCCCCCTATCATTGTAAAGCGCTTTGAGTTCCTTGGGGGGAGAAAAGCGATATATAAATCCAATGTTCGTTCGTTCATTCATTCATTCATTCATTCATTCATTCATTCATTCATTCATTCATTCATTCATTCATTCATTCATTCATTCATGGTCGTTTCCACTGCACACACCTGCAGAGAGAGAGCGCACAGGGAAATTTAGCTGATAATTATGCCGTTTGGATCCAACAAAAAACTGAACAAGATTATTGCAGAATTTCCTATAGAGTATAATTCCATGTTGCGCTCCACAATATTTAGTGCTTTGGGGATTATATCTACAAAGTCCACTTCAGCTATAGCATAAGTATTGTAATCCATGTCATTCTAATGCAATTTAAACTGTATGCCAAATAGTACTATTGAATAAATTGGGAGTTCCGTGTTTTGCTGTCTATAATGTATTGTTTCAGTTCATTGTGTCACAAAGTCATTGTGATGTGATGGCATTAAGGGTTTTTCCCCATGAAAAGAAAACGTAGTAACTTAAGTTCTCCTGTACTCAGTCTTTCTCGATTTTAGTTTTTTATGCCAAATATTACTACCAGCAGGTGGCAGCACTGTCATGTCAACGTCAAATTTGCCCTTGATTTGTATTCATTAAGATTCTATACCTATTTTCATTGACATATCAAATATATTTTCACACTATTTTCTAATGGAAATCCAGTTTTAGATCAACCAAATAAAGGAGTGGTGGATTCACCGTAGGATATTCGGCTGAATTGGGTGCATTCAGATTGAAGTCTGGATCAAAACAAATGTTTCCAGTATAACTGATCTCCATCGGTAGGAGCACAGCCAAATCTACTCAAATAGTAATTTTGCTATGAATCCAGCAATAAAAATATGATACATTTATGGTTTCTCACAGGATAGTGTTGCGGGCATCTGGAAAAAAATCTAAAATGACTTTAATAAATGATGTGCAGGAGACGGTATTGAAATGATTTTCCTTTGAAAAGTTCATTCCACAGAAGAACTGCCTGCAGCCATACCACTCTGCATCGTTCTCACGTCAAACTACGCAAGGCAAGCAGGGTTAGGCTCGCTTATTGTTTGGGTGAGAGACTGCTTTGGAGACAGGTTGCTGTTGCTGTTGCTATTGTGGCGGCAGTGTTAGCATAATGGTTAAGGAACTGGGCTTGTAATGCAAAGGTTGCTGGTTCGATTCCCAGGTGGGGCACTGCCTTTGTACCCTTGAGCTAAAGGTACTTAATCTGAATTGCTTCAGTAAAATATCCAGCTGTATAAATGGATTGTATGTAAAGAAATGTAAACTGTGTGAGTCGCTCTGGATAAGAGCGTCTGATAAATGCCTAAAATGTAAATGTAAATTTGGGGAAGAGGGAAGAGGCAGAATGTTAATCTGAGGTTCTGACTGTCTGTGGTCGCTTCAATTACGATTTACACTTTTGGCATTTGGCAGCCGCTTTTAATCAGAGTGACTTACAGTGCATTTAAAAAGGTTGGAGCTAGAATACGATAACAGAGCTCTCATAGAAATGCACACCACAACAGACCTGCAAAACTAAGGGAGATTGTTTTTAGAGATCTCACAGCACTTAAATAGACCCCAGATATAAAACAAAAACAAATACATAAATATAAGAATGCAATAACTGAAATGAAATGTCTAAAACAGATTTTTTTTTGGGGGGGGGGGTTGCTGGATTATGAAACACCTGTTTTATATGGATAATAATGAGAAGATTTATTGAGCTTTGACACACAAACACCTGCAAACTTCAAACGTCTCACTCTGCCTGCCCTGTGGACAAAGGCTGGAGCTGCCAAATATAACAGTGAGAGCTGAGAGTTCCCCGCAAAGGCCCGCAGAATGCACGCTCAAACATACTTCTCACACAACCGCTGCGTGCCAAAACCTGCTCTCTAGGCTAGGCCTCACAAACGGCGCTGTTGGTTGGAGGTTGTTTTGTTTTTCTTTGTTTGTTGTGGTTGTACGCGTTGCAGTCTGGACGTGCCGATTGATCACAGTTGAGAATATGTGAGAGGATGCTGCTCCCTGAAGAATAAAACTGTAGCTCGTGGAGGAAAGGCGAGAGGGTAAATTTGTTTCTGGGTGGTAACGGGATACATGTGAAGGCCCTTTTCACTGAAGCGATCGCTAGCTATAAGCACCTTTTTCATTTGAGCTGCGTTGCCGTCTCCATGACGTGGGCAAAAAGCAAAAGCAAAACCTTGTTGGTGAAAACGGGAATCAGTTGACTTTTGTACCTGTGCATTTTTCAACCGCTGCTCTGGAGAACCGCCATAGGCGAGAATCCAACGCAGAATTTTTCATCCGAGACCGTTTTTCATTCTCAAACAAACAGCACAACAGCGGCCACGATCGAGTCCTCCACGCTTGGGTTGCGTGAAGTTAAGAATGTAGCTCCCCCCAGAGATCCTTCACACTATTTTAAAATAAAAACACAATTCCAGATTATAGAGGCTTTAGATCAGGGGTGGGCAAGCAGGGCTGGATCCGTTTCTGGATTTCATGCCAACTTCTGCTCTTACTTATTTAATTAGCCTAATTAAGTTAGTTTAATCCAACTAATTAGCTAATTGAGCCACAGGGGTAATTGGTAGAAACAAAAACCTGCACTCACACACACCGACCCTCCAGGACCGGAACTGCCCACCCCTGCTTTAGAGGTTACATGTTCAGCTATTAGAAGCTTCGCTGTTTTGGCACGGTGGCAAAATGCATTGCACAAGCAAGCGTCTGGAGGGGGTGGGGTGATGGGATGGGGGGGGGGGGTCATTGAATCCTTTCCCAGAATCCTTTATGTCTTTCAGATGAGATTATTCAAACACACCGTGATTCAGTCCTACGTTGATGTCCATGTTTTGGGAAGGAATCACACACAATGAAATACCCCCCCCCCCCTCCTCTGTTATGGAGGACTTAGAGCAGGACGGACGGACACGTGGATATTTGGGCAGGCTTTGTCCTGGTACCGTGGTAACGTGGCAGACGTGGTACCGTGTGACGCTCCCGTGGGTTTCGGAGGGGGAGCCCCCAGGCCCCAGTGGCTTAGGGAGAGCAGGGCTGGCTCTTGGCGCTCATGGGTAGACAGTAAATCCACATAAATACTGCGCAGGGATGCGGTTCATTCGAGGGGAGCGGATAATTACCATGGCTTACATGATAATGTAATCACCTGGCCTAATCCCTCGGAGTTACGGTCGGCGGCTTGGCGAGCGCCGGCTCGGAGGAGGCGATACTTCACCTTTGTCACTGCTGGTCTCAGGGCTATGGCAGCGAACTCACTATACGGGGGGATTGACATGAAAAGAGAGGGTGTAATTGGCTATTAAATTGGGAGAAAAATGGGAAAAAATCTGAAACAAACTCTTTATAATTTTTTCTTTTTTTTTAAAGGCACTGCTCTTCTACAGAAGTGCCAATTCTCCCAGTCGCTTTGCATGCAATCGATCACTTGATTGACAAGACCTGGCCCACTAACACTCCTCACGGAACATTTCCAAATATCCAACAGCTTCCACATGGCTGGACTTGGCGTCGATCCCGAGGCCCGAGCGATGCCTCAAACACAGATAAGGATGGCCGTTCATCCAGGCCCATCTCTTCCCCTCTTATCGATTTCAATCACCCATATTTTTCTTGCCAAAAAAATAAAATAAACTATTTCTGTTTTCTTTATCTGGGCAATGGCGTCTTCCTCAGCTTCAAGCCATTTAGACACCTTTAGCTGATTGCTCCATTCTACAACCGCTTCACAATGCACCTCAAGTTAAAACAATTCTCCTATCTTTTTTCTTAAACCTTAAACTGCGTGATCGCGATGTTTCCCCCTTGTAAGATAGCAGTTGAACGCTGTTCTAGGTGTCTGGCAGACTCTCAATGTCACCTCCTGGCTGTGGTAAACTCCCTTTATCTATAGAGAACACTAAGGAGGGTGATGAATGTGTGAATCACAGGCTCGTTTTAAGAGGTGTGAAAACCTTCCGAGCAAATCTATTTCCGAAAGAGACCGGGAGCACAGATGGTATGGGAAAATGTCTATTTTGAGACGGAAAAATCTGTCTTTTACCTCCAGACAAATGCGGCTTCATAAGTAAAACACATTGTTACACGCCTATATATATATATATATATATATATCTTTGCCGCCCTTGTCCATGTTTTTTTCGTACCACTGAAGGTCTGTAAAGTGTCCATCCTTTCTCGTGCCCCTGAAGGAACGGCGGAAAACAAACGGAGGCAATTCCACGGGTAACAGCTCTCTCTCTCACCGTGACAGAAGCTGTTTTTGAAACAGACGTGTAGGAATTCCCCCTTCGGGCATCGAAACACGAGACGTTTCTTGAGCGCCAGCCCTCCGAGGGCTTTAAAATGGCCCTGATTGATGGGCCTGTTATCAAAGCAACAATGGCAACGCAAAACGCTCTGGTGCGCTGGTGTCACTTGGGTTCTAGAAATTGAAAATGGTAAGTTGGGCTCTGGGCACGGTGAAGTTTTTTATTATTATGATTATGATTATTATTATTATTAATAATAATAATAATAATAATAATTTTGAGTATGAATATATTGCTCGATGGAAAGACAGGCCACACCACAGATTAAATGATGTGTCTTTGCGGGCATTGATATATCGCCATCAGAGTTTGAGGATGTTCTTGTCAGTATTTGTGGAAAAATCACAGGCTAGATTATGGTTTTAAGGCAGAAGAAGTCTGATCGAACCACAGTCATGAGCCTTACATGAATTTAAATTCCCCTCTTTCAAAGACAACCCTTTCGACCCCTAAATGACCTTGGTTGTATTGGAGTGGGCGGGACACAGTGGTGCAGTGGACAGCACTGTCGCCGCACAGCAAGAAGGTCCCGGGTTCGAATCCAGGCCGGGGGCCTTTCTGTGCGGAGTTTGCATGTTCTCCCTGTGTCCGCGTGGGTTTCCTCCGGGTACTCCGGTTTCCTCCCACAGTCCAAAGACATGCACGTTAGGCTAATTGGAGAGTCTAAATTGCCCGTAGGTATGAGTGTGTGAGTGAATGGTGTGTGTGCCCTGCGATGGATTGGCGACCTGTCCAGGGTGTATTCCTGCCTCTCGCCCCAGTGCATGCTGGGATAGGCTCCAGCCCCCCTGCGACCCTGACCAGGAATAAGTGGCTTAGAGAATGGATGAATGAATGAATGAATGAATGAATGAATGAATGAATGAATGAATGAATGAATGAATGAATGAATGGATGAATGTATTGGAGCTGGCAGAAACCAAAGTTTACAGGAGGAAAACGTTTAATGGTGTTTAATGGATCGTTTTGAGGGTTATAGCACAATATATGAGACGGAGAATCTGTGACTGTTTAATGTCTGATCATACAGAGACAGAGGCAGCTATATTCATTGCTTATTGAGCTGAGAGATTGTGCTCCCTTGCATCCGATTGGTCTCTTTAGACAACCACCAAGCACATATTTTGGTTTACCTTCAGTTTAGAGGGTAGGTGTGTTGTTTGTAATGCAAGGGGATAGAGGTAACTGCCAAAATAAAGGAAATGCCAACATAAAGTGTCTTAATAGGGCGTTGGGCCACCAGAAACGCTTCAATGCGCCTTGGCATAGATTCTACAAGTGATTACAACTCAAGGGATGCAACACCATTCTTCCAGGAGAAATTCCATCATTCTGTGTTTTGTTGATGGTGGTGGAAACATGGCCTCAGGCACCGCTCCAGAATCTCCCAGAAGTGTTCAGTTGGGTTGAGATCTGGTGACTGAGACGGCCATGGCATATGGATTACATCGTTTTCATGCTCATCAAACCATTCAGTGAGCACTCGTGTCCTGTGGATGGGGGCATTGTCATCCTGGAAGAGACCACTCCCATCAAGATAGAAATACCACAGGATGAAGGTGATCACTCAGAATGGCTTTGTATTTATTGGTGTTTACCTTGCCCTCTAAGGGGTTGAGTGGACCTAAACCATGCCAGGAAAATGCACCCCACACCATAACAGAGCCACCAGAACCCTTCATTTACTCAAGTGTTTCCTTTAATTTGGCAGTAACCTGTATATTAAATAAACCTACATTGTAAGATGAATAATATTTTGGAACTGTTCATTGCTAAAATCTCTAATAAACTATGTATATATTTTGAGTTCTGGCTCAGTAGGTAGAGCGTGGTTCTGTGTGTCTCAGTAGGTAGAGCATGGTTCTGTGTGGCTCAGTAGGTAGAGCATGGTTCTGTGTGGCTCAGTAGGTAGAGCGTGGTTCTGTGTGTCTCAGTAGGTAGAGTGTGGTTCTGTGTGTCTCAGTAGGTAGAGCGAGGTTCTGTGTGGCTCAGTAGGCAGAGCGTGGTTCTGTGTGTCTCAGTAGGTAGAGTGTGGTTCTGTGTGTCTCAGTAGGTAGAGCATGGTTCTGTGTGTCTCAGTAGGTAGAGTGTGGTTCTGTGTGTCTCAGTAGGTAGAGCATGGCACTGACAGCACTTAGGTTGTGGGTTCGATACCCATTGGGACCACATATACTGAAAAAAGGTATGCATTCACTACTGTAAGTCGCTTTGGATAAAAGCGTCTGATAAATGGCATATATTATATTATAATGCTTGAAACAATTCTTTCCAAATTGACAGATCTCATTTTAATCAACTGTAGCCCCATCTTGTGTTCATTACAGGTATTACAGCTAGCACCAATCTTCTCAATCCGAAAGAAAATGGCAATTAGGACCGGGGAACACACACTTGGCATTGAATACGCGCTTTCCACTTGGTTCTAAATGGGAAGTCCTTTCTGTTGATGGTATGTTCATACAATGTCATAATCAACCCACATAGATCATGTAACAGTGTGGAGATCTGTTGATAAGTCGAATGCTGTGCGGGTTCAAAGTAATGTTCTTAATGGTGTCATGACGCATTATACATAAACTCGTCTCACATCACGGTTATGTTTAGTAATAGCTTTCTATCTCCTCCAAAGCGATATTCAAGATGCCGCACCCTTAGACTTCACTTTTTGAAATATCACCATTTTTGCGCCTGAAACCTACAAACTGTCAAACTGTGAAGTTCCACACCACTCCACTCCAGGGAGCCCAACATGGACGACTGGTTGCAAGTGTACACGTTGTGCGTAACACCACAATCACAACTCTTCGGCTAATGCGTTGATATGATTATTTTATTAACGATAAAAGTGGTAAACTCACTATACTGAACTATTATGTTTATTGGAAGCCAATCAAACGGCCAACACAAGCTTTACTGGGTTAGGGAGACCATAACATCTGCCTTTACTTGCTTTCCCCGCTTGGGCTGAACGTGTAAAATGGTTTCGGCTTTCATTACATTACATTACATTACATTACAGGCATTTGGCAGACGCTCTTATCCAGAGCGACGTACAACAAAGTGTTAACCGTAGTAAAGAACAGTTTAGCTGAAAGCCACCCTAGCGGGAAGTACAGTTCCTAGGTGCTAGGAGCAACCACATAGTTAAACTAGGACCCTGTAGGTAAATCTGTAGCCACAATTCAGAGGTAGCAATAAAGCAATCAATGCAGAAAACAATGCCTAAGCCTAATACAATACATAAACAAGTAGACATGTGTAATACTACTTCCACGGCCTCCGCTTAGATCCGTTTGAACGCCTTGCGTTCCACAGGTGCTTAAATGTGCGATGTACAAAACGTACTCCACGCTCATTCACTTGTGTCGAAGTGGAGACTGTGTTCATTCAGTGTGTTGCATAGAAGCACGGCAAGAGGTCACATCCATCGTTAAATAATGCAATATACGTACTAAAATATCCATAGCTTCAACAAAACGTCTATACAATAAATATCAAACATTAATGTCCCATGTGTCGACAGGGTGATCATTTCATTTCCGAATTCAGAGTTCTCACATCTGTGCTGAGGGACGTGCTGTGCTGTGCTGTGCTGTAACGTTAAGGTTGCAGGTTCAACTCCCAGGTGGGGCACTGCCGTTGTACCCTTGAGCTAAAGGTACTTAACCTGAATTGCTTCAGTTAATATCCAGCTGTATAAATGTATTGTAAAGAAATGTAAACTGTGTTAGTCGCTCTGGATAAGAGCGTCTGCTAAATGCCTGTAATGTAATATCTGTAATGTAATGTAATGGAATCGCGCTGGGAGTTTGGAGGTGCGCGAACTGACCTGGGATCAGTCGCTTCGATTCCGCGGATTGTCTGCGCGCCCGACGCCAGCTGCGCTCGGCTCCTATAGGCTGAGCTGCTGCGCGCATTGCGATTGGTTGCGGCGCTGACATATAGGGGAGCGTTAGCTCGGCACCCCTAGCCACTCTCCATTGCAACTTTTTGCCCCGCTGTGCATTTTAAATGTATATCTGTTCATCTGGGCACGTCAGTCGGATACTATGAATGAATGAATGAATGAATGAATGATGAGATCCGTTACGGAACGGCCTAGGTCTGACACCGTTGTTTTTAATATAGATTAAAATACTTTATTTTTTTAACAATCTATTTTTTTAGGGGGACATTTTTTTGGTTGTTGTCATACATATTCGAATCCTTGATATTACAGGGTTACCAGACAACCCAATGAAAACATGCATTTGGTTTTTATTTTTTTATCTTTAACTTTTGTTCTCTGCCAGACCTTGCCGTCTAGAAACGTTTATACGAACCACTGGGCAGTGCGCATTGCCGGCGGGCGAGAGGAAGCGGACAAACTTGCCTCAAAATATGGCTATTTTAATCTGGGACAGGTAAGGAGACACGGTTTATTTTCGAGGTCGGGCGCTCTTCACACACACAGTGGTGTTTCGGACAAACATTCGATTTGTATTTCCAAAAATGTTTTTGTTGGTTATTGTCCGGCTAATGCGTGCTGTGTGCGTCCCTTGTTTGTTGTTAAGGAGATTGCTGCGGGTTTATTTTTGTTAGAAAGTATCGCGGGCACGATATTATTCCATAAGATAATGCATCCATCAACAAGGTGTTGAAGGTTAAACAGCAACACTCGGCGATGTTTCCCGACCGCGGATGAATGTGTTCCCGAGGGACACACTGCAGAAATTGAGAGTGACTGCTTTATTTCCTGACATTTACGCACATTTAACCTGTGTGTGCCCATTTTGAGTGTGAGTTGAATTATTGCTTTTGATTGACGCCTGGTAACAAATATAACACGCCAATTCTGAACATGTGTACAACTTTAGTTTCGTTATTTATCCGTGTTTGTGTCGGAATAGTGCTCGTTAACTGTAGGAACGTGCCCACACGCATTGTTACCGCGCTGTCGTGGGAAGATGGATATTTTCTGTGTTGGCTTGAAACCTTTTCGTTGCTAGTTAATAATTCAGGTTTTGTTTGCAAGCTCCGGAACAGCGATAAAAGTGTTCCCTCAACAGCTTTCACTCGTTGGAAGAGGCTGTGTTGACAAATACGCCTATTCAAACCGATCGCTAGATCATTTGATGACGTGTTGATGTTGGGATGTTGTCTTTTATTTAGACGAATAGTGCCGTTTTTAGTCATGATTGCGTAGGTCGTGGGAAGTTTTGTTTTTAAATGTTGATACGAAATATCTACATGTCGAAATAATGTACGATAACAGTCGGGACACGGCGGTCTGAAATGTTATTGGGGTGACAGCTCATATCGCTGTGATTCAGACGAGCTGTCACGATGTTCTTTGTGTCCCCAGAGTTGAGTGGATATGGAGCTCGTGTGTGTGTGTGTGTGTGTGTGTGTGTGTGTGTGTGTGTGTGTGTGTGTGTGTGTGTGTAGATAGCCCACGTGTTTCCCTTGTAGTTTATATAAACAGTTTTGTATATAATATAAAGCGTGTTTACGTGTGTGCTTCTCCGTGGCTTATTTTCTTTTTTTACAAACATACTGACGTGTGATTTGTGTCAGTTGCGAGACTCAAACCAGAGTTTTCTTGGGGTATTCTAGTTGCTTGTGCTAGAAATCACCACTTTGTCGTGGACGTCATTGTGTGCATGGCCTTCACTTTGTGTAACAGTTGTTATAGTCCACTAAGTGCGGAGAGTATTTTGTATTCACGCATTAGCTGAGATTGTAATGTTCATGGGAGTCTGTGACAGCGGTATTGCCTTTTTCTTTGATAACTTTCTGAAGCAGTTCCGTAGCGTCCTTGCGTCAGCGTCTGGAGCTGACGTCATGTCCCAGTGGCGAGGCCAACAAGTGAAGTGTTGGTGTTTGTGTATCATCTGAAAGCTGATAATGAGGGATTATGAACGATATTACAATGATGATACCAGATATTTACACTTGTGCATGTAGAGACATTTACACACACACACACACACACACACACACACACACACACACACACACATACACACATACACACATACACACACACACACACACACAAGCTGTTGTGCCATCTTTGAAAAGTCCTCAGAAGTGAGCAGAAGAGAGGTTTGGAGAAAGAAAGGCATGCTTGTTCAGATGTGAAGTCTGTGCCAAAATCCTCATATGTTCTCAGATTCCACCACTCATTTTCCAAAGACAAAATTATGGAGACAAATAAATATTTATTGCTGCACATTCTTTCACAATATGGAGCTGTCGGAGCAGAGCAACCTCTGAGGAGGCTGAGAATATACCTGTGAACTGGAAACCGGAGGGATGCACGTTCACTTGCTGGGGCACTGCCGAAGTGCCCTTGAGCAAGGCACTGAACCCCTAAAACTGCTCCAGGGGCGCTGTACTATGGCTGACCCTGCGCTCTGACCTCTCTTAGGAGAGATATGCGAAGAGACTCATTACAATGCCCTTGTGTGCGTAACTTGTGTAACATGGCAAATAAAGGATATTAAATGATTAAATGAACACAGGTGTGATTGAGGATAGACCTGTGTATGTAACAGAGGTGCGATTGTCTTCCCCAATCACCCCCTCCTCATTTCCCTTCCTGTGGAGTCAGATATGGGGTGTGGTGATTCAGGTCTCTGTTGTGGTCGGTTCTTGATGATTCCAGGCTGGTTCTTCCCTCACAGCTGCCTGACATCCTCGCACAGAGACACGTCGCACAGAGGTTTCACATCTTCGATTCGGTTAAATGCCGAACCCCGCTGGGCCCTGTTTAATGGCTTCCTGTCTGTTTCAGATCGGAAGCCTGGAGGATCATTACCATTTCCACCACAGTAAGGTGATGAAGAGATCTGCCTTCTCCATCAGGGGAGCCCACAGCTTCATTCACATGGACCCACAGGTACGGGACTGGCTCTGTCGTTTGTCTTCCACGCTGAGATCTTCTCCCCTGCTCCCTGCGCTGTGTAGTGAAGTGCTGTGCTTTGCTTTGCTGTGTCTTGTCTGTTTGTGAGATGATGCATCTCAATACGTGCAGTTCTGAAAGATGGCAATGAGCTTTGAGCGACTCATTTCTTTTGTAGCCCTTTTGTAGAAGTCATGTGCTTTGGGGGTGGCGGATAACGTAGCGGTCTAACGCACCGTATCTTGGCTGGTCCGATACGGTGTGCGCTGCCTGTCAGGGACGCGGTTCTAAACCCGTCTCTACCAGACCAGCCCTGGTCGTCAGCCCCGATCGGGGGCGGCGTTTGGCTGTCCGCCCCAGGGGAAGGGGGGAGGGTGAGCCGGCTCGGGTCCGCCATGAAGTACGTAAGGGAGTCTCCAGAACGTGGGTGGGGGTGAATTCTGTCTCAAAGGAAGCAGAGTTTACTGCCCTCTGAGAATTAGCTTGCCTCATAGAGACGAGCGGTGGACTCGTGTGGGGAGGGTCAATCTAAATAAATAGAGGGTGTAATTGGCTACAAAATTGAGAGAAAAAACTGAAAAAAAAAAAAATAGATCAGTGTAGTAACATAGATCAGTGTAGTAACATAGATCAGTGTAGTAACACTGCAACAGACATCGCATTTGACAGTTGCACACCGTACCTGTAACACAGTGAAAGAAAAGTGAGTTATTTTTTTACACTGGTGGTGATGGCAGTTAATGAACAGAGTCAGTGGTAGTGGAGTGTAAAGAGGTGGGGTTTAGACTCCACTACCTTCAGACTATTATACATCTACGCACACGTGCTAAATTAAGCAGTCTTGCAATGCGCTTATTCCAGAGACGGCTGCTGTGCTTGTGCAACTGTCCTCTGAGGATTCGCTTGCCTCGTAGAGACGAGCGGTGGACTCGTGCGGGGAAGGCAAATCAAAATAAACGGACAGTGTAATTGGGATCTAAGTTGGGAAAAAAACGGGGAAAAATCGGAAACAAATTTATGAAAAAGAAAGAAAGAAAAAAAGTGATGTGCTTCAATTTTTCAAATCTAAGCGATCATTGCTGGAAATATCCCAGGTGCGTTTGGAGAATGATTTGGAAAAAATAATAATAATTATGATTTCTACAGAATTCAGTATGGAGATTTCTCCTCTGCAGACAGTAATTCAGAAATGTGTGCTGTTCTTTTGTCTTCTCCACAGTGTTCTGTGGAACGTGAAGACCAGTCCGAGTTTCTAATGGCACGCGTTCAGGACGCTAATATTACAGGGGCTGTGTTTTACATTATCAAGAAAAAACCCTTCAGGCAGGTTTAAAACAAAGTCAAGCTGCTTCCTTGGCTTTGAACCCGGCCTTCTCCCCGAGATTATCTCCATCAGGCAGCTTGGATCTCGGGAGAAATATAAAAACAACCGACGGCCATGCCTCTCAGAGGGTTGGCCTAGAGTCACACCGATTTTTATCGCGTTCCGAGACGTGTACAAATGGCAGGATTGGGCCCAACGCTCAATAACCTCCTTTATCGTTGTCACGGGGACATTGAGTCACCCGCCGTGCGTTCGGCGGTATTCTCTGCCCTCGCCAACAAAAACCGATCAGCCCCAAACGCCAGAGCTCATCGCTTTGGTTCCGCGCGATGCGAGGAGCGTCCTATTGTGTGGGAGCCTGCTCATTCGTCACACAGACAGGGTATAAGTGCTTTGAAAGCCGTGCGATACATTTTCACAAGGTGTTTTTTCCCTTTTTCTTCCCCCACCACCGCCTTGATGCCTTTTAGAAGCAGCTGCATGGACTGCACTCAGAAGGCAATAAAAAAAAGAGGAGAAATTAGGTTTATTTTTGGGGTGGTCAGGAGAGGGAGAAGAAAAAAACAAAAAACAGTTAACCGTAAAGAACCTTTGAAAGCTAATGGCAGAGGAATTCATGTTGTCAATTATTAATCTGTCCTGGAACATGCAGATCCCTGAAGCGAGGCGAGATGACTGTGGCAAATGGCACTCTGAGCACATCCAGAATATACAGGAGTGCTTTCACTGTAGTCATTTGTAGTGAGCCACAATTAGATTCTCCCCCCCTGGGCATTCGATTTTGTGTGTGTGTGTGTGTGTGTGTGTGTGTGTGCGTGCGTGCGTGTGTGTGTAGTTCCTCCTTCCTGCGCTTCTGTAACTTTTTACAGTTTGGAAAATGAGCATTGTCCTTTATTTACAGCTCGTGATAAATCTCTTTAATGGAACTGTGCAAAATGTATCTAACAAGGCAAGTGGGCCATGGGGGAGTAGCAGTGAGCCGCCGTATATCAGAGCGTGTCAGTTAAATGAGATGTCTCGAGCTGTTTAATCCAACGGGCACTTTTAAGATGAACCTCATCTGCAGCTGGCCGCTCTGGAGCGCAGCGCACACAGCAGTGCGTTACTGCCTCTGAGGAGCGGCGTAGGGGACTGTTTTAATGCTCCTCGAGGGGGAAGTCCATAACCCTGAGAGGAGGCATGTGGCAACATCGCAGAACATTTCAAAACCAGCATCCCGGGTGGTCTAGCGGTTACAGCGTTCAACGCTGGCCACTGGGGTTTGATTCCACCGGCCGCGCCAGAGTCGGCTCTGGCCGGGAGTGCCACTAGGGGGCGTTTGGCTGTCCGCCCCAGGGGGGTGGGGGAGGGAAAGTCAGCACGAGCTTGCCGAGGAGCAGTAGGGCGTTCCTAAAGAGCAGGTGGGTGAAGTTCCGTCTCGGAGGAGGTGGATCATTGCCGGCCTCGGGGATATTAGCTTGACCCGGAGGACGGGCGGCGGGCTTGTGAGGGGAGGGAGAATCTAAATAAATAGAGGGTTGAGTTACTAAATTGGAAGAAAAACTGAGAAAAATT
>JAINUG010000091.1:3437500-3440000 GCA_029706075.1 Aldrovandia affinis | reverse complement strand
TGACACGACTTGTTTACGTGCCGTTTGATGAGAAATTAACAAGAATAGTCGATGACTGCAGGATTAAGCACGATGACTACTTAATCCTGAATGACCTCATAACCTTGCTATGTGTGCGTGTGTGTGCAAGTCTGCAGTGCACACCCAATAACACCTTTCTTTAGTGTCTGTAGTCTGTCCTTAGTTGCCAGTGTAGCAGAGCAGCTCCAATATGCGAGGTGGCAGTGTTAGCATAATGGTGAAGGAGCTGGGCTTGTAACTCAGAGGTTGCAGGTTCAATTCCCAGGTGTGGCACTGCTGTTGTGGTACTTAACCTGAACTGCTTCAGTAAAATATCCAGCTGTATAAATGGATTGTATGTAAAGAAATGTAAACTGTGTAAGTTGCTCTGGATAAGAGCGTCTGCTAAATGCCTAAAATGTAAATGTAAGTAAAGCATGCGAGCGTTCTCTACAGAATAAGAGGCAAGAGTGTGATTGGTTCCCGTGGCTAGGGTCTTTAGCTCAGCAGGCCAATCGTGTCTCTTGTTGTGTTGAGATCCTCGGTTCGAAACTTTTCTGCAGGCAGAGGCAGACCAGCCCACTGTTGTTACAGCAGTACAGTCAGAAAATAAATATGTACTCAAACATAGGTCCTGTCGGGGGCCTCCCGGGTGCTCTAGCGGTTACAACGTTCGATGCTGGCCACTGCAACCAGGGTTCGATTCCACCGGGCACGCCAGAGTCGGCCCTGGCCGGGAGTGCCGCTAGGGGGCGGCAATTGGCTGTCCGCCCCAGGGAGGGGGAAGGGGGTCGGGGGTCGGGAAGCCGATATGAGTTCGCTGCGCACAGGAGTGGCTCTGGAGTACTGGAGTTACAGTTGACGGCTTGGCGAGTGGTGTCTCGGAGGAGACGATACTTCACCTTTGTCACTGCCGGTCTCAGGGCGAACTCACAATACGAGGGGGATTGACATGACAAAGAGAGGGTGTAATTGGCTACTAAATTGGGAGAAAATGGGATACAATCTGAAACAAATTCTTTAAAAAACAAAACATAGGTCGTGTACCTGCATCTCCTGTCAAGATGAATTGCTGGTAACAAGGTATCACTGACCTGGACCACCCCAGCCAGCCTGACACTAAACTGAGCACCCTGCTAGCAGAGACTACTGACGCTAAACTGAGCGCCTGCTAGCAGAGAGAGACTGCTCCTGATGCTAAACTGAGCGCCCTGCTAGCAGAGAGAGACTGCTCCTGATGCTAAACTGAGCGCCCTGCTAGCAGAGAGAGACTGCTCCTGATGCTAAACTCAGCGCCCTGCTAGCAGAGAGAGACTGCTCCTGATGCTAAACTCAGCGCCCTGCTAGCAGAGAGAGACGAGTCCTGATGCTAAACTGAGCTCCTGCTAGCAGAGAGAGACTGCTCCTGACAGCGTCTGTTGCAGGACACAACCTTGCAGTAAATGGATGTCGTTTCTTCACAGGACAGTTTGCATTACAGCTCTAAGTTATGGCCCAGAGGGGTCGCCTCCAATTTATCGCTTGTTCCTCTAATAACGCACAACAGCGGATGAGATATGGGAAGGGAAGGTGAAGCAAGCTGAGCACGGTCTGTGTGTGTGTGTGTGCAGTGTGTGTGCAGTGTGTGTGCAGTGTGTGTGCAGTGTGTGTGCGTGTGTGTGTGCGTGCGTGCGTGCGTGTGTGCGTGCGGCGTGCGTGCGTGCGTGCGTGCGTGCGTGCGTGCGTGCGTGCGTGCGTGCGTGCGTGCGTGCGTGCGTGCGTGCGTGCGTGCGTGCGTGCGTGCGTGCGTGCGTGCGTGCGTGCGTGCGTGCGTGCGTGCGTGCGTGCGTGCGTGCGTGCGTGCGTGCGTGCGTGCGTGCGTGCGTGCGTGCGTGCGTGCGTGCGTGCGTGCGTGCGTGCGTGCGTGCGTGCGTGCGTGCGTGCGTGCGTGCGTGCGTGCGTGCGTGCGTGCGTGCGTGCGTGGGTGCGTGCGTGCGTGCGTGCGTGCGTGCGTGCGTGCGTGCGTGCGTGCGTGCGTGCGTGCGTGCGTGCGTGCGTGCGTGCGTGCGTGCGTGCGTGCGTGCGTGCGTGCGTGCGTGCGTGCGTGCGTGCGTGCGTGCGTGCGTGCGTGCGTGCGTGCGTGCGTGCGTGCGTGCGTGCGTGCGTGCGTGCGTGCGTGCGTGCGTGCGTGCGTGCGTGCGTGCGTGCGTGCGTGCGTGCGTGCGTGCGTGCGTGCGTGTGTGTGAGCTTGTGTGTGTGCGGTGTGTGGTTTTTCTCCCCCTGCACAAGTGATAAATTGTGTTCTGTGTCTGTGGTCTCTGTCTGTGGTCTGTGTCTGTGTTCTGTGTCTGTGTCTGTGTCTGTGTCTGTGTCTGTGTCTGTGTGTCTGTCTCTGTCTGTGGTCTATGTCTGTGTCTGTGTGTGTGTGTTCTGTGTCTGTGTCTGTGTCTGTGTCTGTGTCTGTGTTCTGTGTCTGTGTCTGTGTCTGTGTTCTGTGTCTGTGTCTGTGTCTGTGCCTGTG
>JAINUG010000091.1:3417500-3427500 GCA_029706075.1 Aldrovandia affinis | reverse complement strand
TCCGTGAGCAGCACCACGGAGAACGGCAACAAGCCCTGGTACCTGGAGGTGTGCGCCTCCACCCTCACCACCACCTACAGCAGCGGGGAGTTCTACGACAGGAAGATCGTGAGTGCACACTCTCACACACACACACACACACTCACACTCACACTCACTCACACACACTCACACTCACACACACACTCACACTCACTCACACTCACACTCACTCACACTCTCACACTCACACACACACTCACACACACACTCACACACTCACACACACTCTCACACACACACACACACACACACACACTCACACTCACACACACACACACACACACACACTCACACACACTCACACTCACACTCACTCACACTCTCACACACACACACACTCACACACACACACACACACTCACACACACACACACACACACACACACACACACACACACACACACACTCACACACACACACACACACACACTCACACACACTCACACTCACACACTCACACACACACACACACACACACACACACACATCACACACACACACACACACACACACACTCACACACACACACATACATACACACACACACACACACACACACACACACACACACACACACACACACACTCACACACACTCACACACACTCACACTCACACTCACACACACACACACACACCACTCACACACACACACACATACACTCACACACACTCACACACACACACACATACACTCTCACACTCTCACACTCTCACACTCACACTCTCACACACACACTCACACTCACACTCACACACACACACTCACACTCACACTCACACACTCACTCACTCACACTCTCACACTCACTCACACACACACACACACACACTCACACACACACTCACTCACACACACACACACACTCACACTCACACACTCACACACTCACACTCTCACACACTCACACACACACACACACACACACACACACTCACACACACACACACACACACACACACTCACATACACTCACACACACACTCACACACTCACTACACACACACACTCACACACACACACTCACACACACACTCACACACTCTCACACTCTCACACACACACACACACACACACACACACTCACTCACACTCACACACACACACACACTCATACTCACACACACACTCACACACACTCACACTCACATACACACTCACACACACTCACACACACTCACACACACACACCCACTCACACACACACTCACACACTTACACACACACACACACTCACTCACACACTTACACACACACGCATTCCTCCGTCTGCCATCCCCCACCTCATAGCTACTTTAATGACCCTGACGGGACCCAGGAGTGATCTGGGCATGGCCAGACACAGACCTGTCACATCCATCAGCTCCAATGCCACATTAAAAACACTAATTAATACACATCAATAACACTAATACGGTGTAGAACATTTCTGCTCCTTTGTGGTTAGGAATATTTATTGGTGAAATGTTGACAACGTAAAGTGTTTGGGCCTGCTTGTGTGCTTGAATAGACACGATTATATATATATATATATATAATATTGAATATAAATCTGTCCTCACTCGTGTGTAAGAGTGAAACATTTAACGTTTAACATTTTAGGCATTTAGCAGACGCTCTTATCCAGAGCGACTTACCCTTGATAAAGATGAACAAAAGAGATTGTATAAAATAAACTATACAAGTAATTACGTGTAGTTTATGCTAAAAAAACGACAGAAAATTCCAAACCTACAATACTAATACAATTGTTCAGAAATTTTTTGTTTTATGAATAGAAATCTTTTTCCAGAAAACATCTGGACCACAACTATTCATACCCCTAACTATTCTTTTATATTGAATCCAACAAAAACAAATCTTCATAAATATACAACTTATTTGAAGTTCATTGGAAGGTTATGGAACTATCTAGTGGCCTACAATGGTTTCCTGTTTCCCTTGGATATAAAAAAGAGGGAATACAGGTTTTAAATACTGTGGTCAGCCATCATCATGGTGAAAGGCAAATAACTCCCTGAAAGCATCAGACAAAAGGTTATTGACCTCTACAGATCAGGAGATGGCTACAAAAAAATCACAAAAAAGTTAAAGACACCACTGTCCACTGTTGTGTCAATTATTAGGAAGTTGAAGGCCACTGGAACAGTGGCTAACCTGCCAGGTAGAGGACGCAAGTCTATCTTGCCCCCATGTGTAGTGAGACGGTTGGATCAAGAGGCAAAAATAAGTCCAAGGGGCACAGTTCAAGATCTTCAAAACAAGACCAAGGGAGGAACCACAAAGTACTTATAACAGGGGTGTGAATATTTATGAACCGTTCGATTGTGGTTCGTGCCAATGCATTATTATTAAAGACTATAATTTTCTGCATTTTGTGAGCGTAAAATAAAGCTCATTACTTATGTAGTTTATTTTGTACGATCTCTTTTGTTCATCTTTATTAAGGGTATGAATAAAAAAGGGAGTCTACTGTACATGGTATGATTAATCATGGTTAGTGCAAGAGATCAGTGCAGTAACACTGCAGTATACACCATTGTTGGCAGCTGACACAAGGAGAAGCGCGTTTCAGTTTTCCTTCCCAGAATGCAGTGTTTCCCGGGTTGCAGGGGCAGTGAAAAAGCGGGGGAGGGGGGGTCACACTCGGTCAGGACCGCGGAATCACTGGCCATCTTCCACAAGAGACTCAAAACCCACCTCTTCAGACTCCACTACCACTGAACTCTGTACAATAACTAATTGTCATCACCACTGCTTACATGTTTAATACTGAAGTTTGTAATATGTATCTATGTTGAAGTCTGCCAAAAATCCATAAACTTTTCCTTCCCAGTGTTACAGGTATGGTACACAGCTGCCTACAATGATGTCTATCGCTGTATTACTGCACTGATCTCTTGCGCTAACTATGATTGTTCCTACCATGTATTAATGCACATTTTGTAAGTCGCTCTGGATAAGAGCGTCTGCTAAATGCCGTAAATGTAGACGTGATTGTGTAGCGCTTGCTCACGCCCTGTTCGCCCGTGTCTGGCTCGTAACGCCGGGCGCGGCCCCACGCGCTACGCTCTCTCTCCGACGGGCCGCAGCGACCCCCCCATCTGCGTGTGATTTAAGGGCCTTGCTGCTCTAATTATTTACAGCCTGCGATTTGGCCTGAGCTGCCCTGTGCTTTGGGTCCCTGTGTGGGCGGGCGAGTGTCCCGGCCTTGTTTGAGGGGCGAAAAAAAGAAAATATTTACAGAGCGTTGTCAGAACGCCAGGGTTCCTCTCTCCCCGTGGAGGGGGGTAGTGGGGATTACCATGAGGGGGGGCTTGGCCGCTTGGCTGCTTTGGCCTATAGCGAGCGTGCTCATTCCCCAGCACAACCAGTCCAGGACATTTCAGCTGTGTAATCACATTACCCATAAACCTCTCTCTGTGTGCATCATGGGGAACTGGACTCTGGTGATGTCACTGAGGCCTTGCTGGTCGTGTCACGTTGGTCGTGTCATGCTGATCTCTCTCTCTCCCTCCCTCTCTCTCCCTCCCTCTCTCCCTTCTCTCTCTCTCTCTCTCTTTCTCTCTCTCCCTCTCTCTCCCTCCCTCTCTCCCTCCCTCTCTCCCTCCCTCTCTCTCCCTCCCTCTCTCCCTTCTCTCTCCCTCTCTCCCTCTCTCTCCTCTCTCTCTCTCTCCCCTTCTCTCTCCCCTTCTCTCCCTCTCCCTCTCTCCCCTTCTCTCCCCTCTCTCTCTCTCTCTCTCTCTCTCTCTCTCTCCCCTTCTCTCCCTCTCCCTCTCTCCCCTTCTCTCCCTCTCTCTCTCTCTCCCTCTCTCTCAGGTCACCACGGATCTCCGGCAGCGCTGCACCGACGGGCACACAGGCACCTCTGTCTCCGCCCCCATGGTGGCCGGGGTCATCGCGCTGGCTCTGGAGGCCAAGTGAGTCCCCCCCTCCCCCGTCCCCCGTCCCCCCGTCCCCTTTCGCTGTTTTGTTTAACTTTGTTTTCGATTTTTTTTTTTCAGTTTTTCTCCCAATTTAGTGGCCAGTTATACCCTCCATTTTATTGAGATTCGCCCTCCCCCACAAGAACTTGCCCCTGTCTCTACGAAGCAAGCTAATTCTCAGCTTCCTTTGAGACTGAATTCGCCCACCCACGTTCTGGAGACTCCCTTACGCGCTTCTCAGTGAGTTTGTGCCGCTCACCCTCCCTCTGGTGCGGACAGCCAAACACCGCCCCGATCGGGGCTGACAACCAGAGCCGGACAGACGCAGTCAGGTTTCAAACCGCGACCACAATAGGCAGCTCACACAGTCAATGTGAGTGTGTTGGACCACTACGCTATCGGAACCCCCCCTCCTTTG
The DNA here is from genome assembly GCA_029706075.1 of Aldrovandia affinis. NCBI lineage: Eukaryota > Metazoa > Chordata > Actinopteri > Notacanthiformes > Halosauridae > Aldrovandia > Aldrovandia affinis. The sequence continues at coordinate 3,423,114 of JAINUG010000091.1, read as the reverse complement.
GAGTACTTCTAAGTACGTGGTCTTGGCAGCCGGGCTCCGCTCCCCCCCCGTTGTTTGACAGCATGGCGGAGGCTCTAGAGACACAGCCAAGAGACTCTGAAATTGAGCAAAAACCTTGGATTTCAAACCAGAAATGATCTTACTCGCTCAGTAACCATCTGCCCTCAGAAGGCCCTAAACCCGGGGAAAAAAAAGTATCAAAACATGAACGTCACCATCAATTATTATTATTATTCTTGTTTTTATAGACCGAGAATCTGCGTCGGCTAGTAAACAGAGGTGAGGTCATCTCCCCGAGGAACGATTACTGCAGGACAGAATTAATTAGGCCGATCATTGTTCCAGCCGCAGTCGCGGAGACAGATTTTTACTAACGATGCGCAAGTTATTCATCCACATCAAAACAGTGGGGGGTGAACGACCTGCGATTTAATAACACCAAATGTTCCTGGACCGTTAGGAAGGACACGGAATAATCCCTCTCTCCCGCTCCTAACGAGCGTGACCCTTTGTGCTTTTCACACGCGCTTACCGGCATCATAAGACTTTATTCTGTTTAGAGATGTTGTCTAGGGGGCGGTGGATAGCGTAGTCTTGGCTGGTCTGATACGAGTGTGCGCTGCCTGTCAGGGACGCCGTTCAAAACCCGTCTCTACCAGACCGACCCTGGTCATCAGCCCCGATCGGGGCCGGGGGCGTTTGTCTGTCCGCCCCAGGGGGGGGGGAGGGGGAGGGAGCTGGCTCGGGTCCGCCGTGAAGCATGTAAGGGAGTCTCCAGAACGTGGGTTGGGGCGAATTCCGTCTCGTAGGAAGCAGCGTTCGCTGCCCTCTGAGAATTAGCTTGCCTCGTAGAGATGAGCAGCGGACCCGTGTAGGGAGGGTAAATCTAAATAAATAGAGGGTGTTTTTGGCTACTAAATATTCTTAAAAAGAGCTGCACAGCGAAGGTAACGTTGTGTAAGAGCGAAACGACTTGACAGGAGGTGTCTGGGGACGAGTTTGGTCAGTCAATCAATCAATCAATCAAGTTTTTAATTAATATGGATCCAGTAATAAGGTCAGGTGAGATTACATTGCAAAAGCATTGCATTGTTTGGATGGACATTGCTATAAATTCATTTACAGAAACATAACATAACTGCAAACAGAGTAATGATGATAATAATAAGAATAGTGATAAAATGTAAAACGCATTTCAGGTTCAGCTTGATTCAGTCTGCAAGAAATTACTACGAAACGTCCAAGATGAAGAAAAACCAATTATTTAGCCAGCCGTGGCGATCTGGTGATAACGCAGTTATGAAATGATATAGCGTTCATTCCAATTTAAATTCTATCTAAATTCCTGTCTAGAAATAAAATTTCATTAACCTTGAATTTTGGAGATTCATATAACCAGTGAGCATGAGCTCAGTTGCGTACAGAATGGTTCAGAACTGTATGAAAGCGAGGGCTTCATGTCCCGGTCAGGGTTCGCCATGATTGACCTCTAAGTCAACGACAAAAAGCACAGTTGGGTGAAGTATCAGAGTAGCGGGCCTCCTGATTGGCTCAGTACTTAACAGAGGTGTGCCCAAGTCACTGTTATGCAAGTCATAAGTAAGTCTCAGGTCTTAACCTTCAAGTCTGTGTGTCTCAGTAGGTAGAGCATGGTTCTGTGTGGCTCAGTAGGTAGAGTGTGGTTCTGTGTGTCTCAGTAGGTAGAGTGTGGTTCTATGTGTCTCAGTAGGTAGAGCGTGGTTCTGTGTGGCTCAGTAGGTAGAGCGTGGTTCTGTGTGTCTCAGTAGGTAGAGCGTGGTTCTGTGTGTCTCAGTAGGTAGAGCGTGGTTCTGTGTGTCTCAGTAGGTAGAGCGTGGTTCTATGTGTCTCAGTAGGTAGAGCGTGGTTCTGTGTGGCTCAGTAGGTAGAGCGTGGTTCTGTGTGTCTCAGTAGGTAGAGCGTGGTTCTGTGTGTCTCAGTAGGTAGAGTGTGGTTCTGTGTGTCTCAGTAGGTAGAGCGTGGTTCTGTGTGTCTCAGTAGGCAGAGCATGGTTCTGTGTGTCTCAGTGGGCAGAGCGTGGTTCTGTGTGTCTCAGTAGGTAGAGCATGGTTCTGTGTGGCTCAGTAGGTAGAGTGTGGTTCTGTGTGGCTCAGTAGGTAGAGCGTGGTTCTGTGTGTCTCAGTAGGTAGTAGTAGCGTGGTTCTGTGTGTCTCAGTAGGTAGAGCGTGGTTCTGTGTGTCTCAGTAGGTAGAGCGTGGTTCTGTGTGTCTCAGTAGGTAGAGCGTGGTTCTGTGTGGCTCAGTAGGTAGAGCGTGGTTCTGTGTGGCTCAGTAGGTAGGCGTGGTTCTGTGTGGCTCAGTAGGTAGAGCGTGTTCTTGGTTGTGCCCTGCGTCTATAAGCTTTGTTGAAGTAAAGCTGGTAGTGCGATCGTGGAGAAGCAAACTTTCCTGAGTCTTCCTTCAGCAGTCGCCGTTACAATATACAGTATTTGTTCATTTCCATCCGTACACACTTCACCCCAGTGCCCCACCTTCCGTCCCGTATTTGGATGATAGAAAGTTGCCAACCCTACGGGGGTGGGGGGGAAATGACAAAATAGTAAAATAGTGGGCAATATTTATTTTATATTCAGTACATATTACATTGTAAAATTGATAGTTCCGGTCCTTGATGCTGATTGGTCAACTGGCCATCTCATGTTCACGATAAAGCACGGCCAAATCGAGTGGTCGTCCATCATTTTAATATCGCTGCGCCTTCCAGTAACATAAAACATCCGAGATATGAGAGCTTGTAAGCTGTCAATCGTAATAAAAATGGAGGCTTTAAAGTCTCACTCTAAATCTGCGGATCCTCAAAGTGGGCTGTTTCACTTAGTGATGTGCAGAGAGCAGGATTGCTGTTAACGTCAGAAAGAATGTGGAGAAATTACTGCGATTCTGCATGAGTCCTAGCTAAGTTCAGAAATGGAACTGCTTTGTGACTGGCTTGCTTCTGGACAAGCGGTGGGCTCATGGGGGAGGGTAAATGGAAAGAAATGGAAGGTATAATTGGCAACCAAATTGGGAGAAAAACGGGAAAATAAAATGTAAATGTTATAAAAAATATATATTATTACGTATACTTGCTGTATATTTTATTTGAAATTAAGCACATTTGAAGATGAATTGTACGTTTACAAATGCAACAGTTGCCAGGTGACCTAGATAAATATCTGGTGTGTTTGACTGGTGCTGGCCCTACAGCCACAAGCACAATGACCTCAAGCTGCCCAAACCATCGATGGCCGATCGCCCACGGCGATCAGAGCGCTGGCCAGATCCGGACAGAATGAGGGCAAGCCCAGAGTTTCATCGACAGGCTCAAACTGCTGTTACAGAAAGCATAGGTTACACTTTCACAAATGTATTTCAGCAGTCTGCAGGATTTGAGAGCGTACAATGTTTTGAATTGAGACTTTGACATACAATATTCCCCTCAAATGCTTTATAGGATCTTGCACATAGAGGCAGCGAAAGCAACCAATATAAATATATATTTGAAAAATTTGTTTCCGATTTTTTTCTTCCCGTTTTCTCCCAATTTAGTGGCCAATTATACCCTCTATTTATTTTGATTTGCCCTCCCCCACAAACTCGCCGCCCATCTCTACGGGTCAATCTAATTCCCCTGAGACCAGCGATGATCCGCCTCCTCTGAGACGGAACTCGCCCACCTACTTTCTAGAGACTTTCTGCTTCGTGCTTCTCGACGAACTCGTGCCGGCTCTCCCTCCCCCTTCCCCCTGGGGCGGACAGCCAAACGCCGATCCGGGCTCCCGGCCAGGGCCGGTCTGGCACAGTCGAACCGCGACTGCAATAGGCAGCTCACACTCATAAAGCACCAGTCAATGCGAGTGCATTAGACCGCTACGCTATCCAAGGCCCCAAAGCAACCAATATTTTAGACTGGCTGACTTGTCAACTGAGCCGTTTACTGCAGCAACACATTTGTACCACTAGGGGCACTAGAGGGGGGGCAGTGAACGATAGCTTGTGGAGGAGCTCATACTAACAGTTGCCTGTTCAGTTCAAATCAAATCAAATCAAATTTATTTGTATAGCGCTTTTCACAATTGAATTGTCAGAAAACGCTTAACAGAGGGGAACCCAGGCCTAGACCCCCAAAAACAAGCCTAAAGGCAACAGTGGCAAAAAACTCCTTGGTGGGGGAGAAACCTTGGGAGGAACCAGACTAAAAAGGGGGAGCCCATCCTCTTCTGGCCGGCACAGGGTGTGTCCAAAAAGATCGTATCATTGTCAGTCTAAGGTGACTCAGGGCTGAATGACTTTGCCCCTCCTGAGTTAGGTAGTCAGTGGGGGGGGCTAAACCACGTGAAGGGGGTCCAGATCCAGGAACTGGGGTAGGCGTGGGGGTTCCTGTTTGTCTTTTTGCGTGATTTAATTAAAGCTTTCGTCTGTTTGATGTAGACATTTCCCCCCCTCCTGGATAATGGAGTCCATTTGATTGTGTAATTAACAACAGGGCTGACCTAGGCCAGGAACACAGGCCCAAGGTCCATGAATCTGTATGTCTGGCCTGGCTCAGAACTTTTCCCATCATAGATAACGATGATTTCCTGTTATTGTTGTTTCTGAATACTTTAGCAGAAGCCTTTATCTGGTGGGGACGTACAGCACAAAAAACCCAGAAATAATTAGTTTAACTGTAAACCAATTCCTTTACAATGATTCAGCTCTGCACTCCCAACAAACAAAACAGAACAGAACACAATCAGATCGACTCTCTCTCCCCCTCTTGGGCAGCTCATTTGCATTGTTTTTTTTTGTTTTTGCTTTTTACATTTATTTTTAAATGGCCTTTTTTTTTCTCCATCCATTCAGAAGAAAAATGTCAACAACAAAAAAATTATGATTTCAAATAACAGTGTGTGGAGATGGCAGCAGGCGGTTTATTATCTTCACACTGTACTCAGAATGTGAAGCGTTGGAGAGCATTGCTTTGGGATCGGAGCCGTCTTCAGCGATAAGCAAATCCCCCATCTTTTTAGTATCCAATTCCCTCTCTTTTTTGTGTCAATTATCCCCTCCCTCGTATGAGAACTCGCTGCTGTAGTCCGGCCAGTAGCGAGCGCTGTACCGCCTCCTTCGAGCCAGTGCCCGCCTAGACCGAAGCCTGTGACCGTAACACACACGACCACTCATATATGCAGCGAGTCTTTCCTTTGGCTTTTATCCGTCCCCCCTCCCTGGGGTGGACAGCCAATCACCGCCCCCCTAGTGCCACTCCCGGCCAGAGCCAAAACTGGCGCGACCGGTGGAATCGAACCCCAGTCGCAGTGGCCAGCGTCGAACCCTCTTACCACTAGACCACCCGGGAGGCTCGCTCCCTTCCTTCTCTTTAATATTTCCCTTCTTCCTCCTGCAGTCCTCTGATAACCTGGAGGGACGTGCAGCATCTCCTGGTGAAGACGTCCCGGCCAGCTCACCTGAAGGCCAACGACTGGAAGACCAACGCTGCAGGGCACCGAGGTGGGGGGGGGCAGGGTCACCCCTCCTGGCCCAGAGCGCCGCCATTTCAATGCATGCTAACTGGTTTTACGGGGCTAGCGGATAGCATAGCAGTCTAACGCACC
>JAINUG010000091.1:3322500-3412500 GCA_029706075.1 Aldrovandia affinis | reverse complement strand
TTCAAACGTGATTTAATGAAGAATTTGGTGCTTTTCTCAAAAAAACTTCAAAAGGAGGACAAATGGGCGTCCGGCAGAGGATGGTGCCGGACGGAAGGACAGAGCGCTTGGAAACCAGTCTGTCCGGCTTAATGGCAGATGTACGGCCACCCTAGGAAGACGGCCTGTTGACTGAAATAACGTCGCACTTCTATAGACCGTCCAGGAGTATGGTGGACTTGAAATCTTAGCTCTTTTTCCTCCTTTTTTATTTTTCTTCTTTATTTCCCACTGGAGTCTCTGCTCTTGACTGGCCAGGAAAAGTTGGTAATATTAATTTAATGAATTGTGTGCATATATAAAAAGAGAGAGAGAGAGAGCCCATTCCCGGGAAGGATTTAAATCTCTTATCCCTCTTTGAGTAGCCCATAAATATTTTTTGTTATGCATTTGTGAGGTGTCTCCATGGTGATAATATAAAAAATAGATTTAAAGCCGTCTCAAAGAAGGCATGGCAGCATTGCGGCCCCTTGCTGTGGATCAGAGCCGTGCGTTTGGGTCCAGGGTGGGCTGCTCCAGTCCCATCATGTCTGCCGGCTTTCATTCCGCCTCAGGGTTTTACTGTTTGGCCTAATTGACAGGAAGTACTTTAGACAGGAAGTCAACTCGCCTGGTGTTCCAGCTGTAGATCATTTGCAGTCGGGAAAATGTGTTGGGCTTCTGCCTCCCTCCTGTCTGGGAAATGTAGCGCTATAAGAAGGGGTGTCTGGGAAATGTAGTAATGTAGGAAGGGGTGTCTGGGAAATGTAGTTCTGTAGGAAGTGCTGTCTGGGAATTGTAGTGCTGTAAAGGACCCTTGGTTCTTGCGGGAGGCTCCGCACCGTAACCATGGGTAACCGTGCTCGATTCCTGTGCATGGAACAAATGGAGGACTCAAAACTCACTCCTAATCTCCCCATAACAGCCCAAAACTGGAATTTAAACTCTTACATTTTACATTTTAGGCATTTTAGCAGACATTCTTATCCAGAGCGACTTACACAGTTTACATTCCTTTACATACAATCCATTTATACAGCTGGATATTTTACTGAAGCAATTCAGGTTAAGTACCTTTAGCTCAAGGGTACAACGGCAGTGCCCCCCACCTGGGAATTGAACCAGCAACCTCTGAGTTACAAGCCCAGCTCCCTAACCATTACACTACCCAGCCAGTTTCTCAAGTGAAACTAAGTGACTGAAAGTGTTGTTTGTGTGGCAGGAGAGGAGGGCATGTGGAGAGTGAGGGGCTGCGGCTCCTCTGTCCTCTCGGTCTCTGAGGCCGACGGTGTGGCCGGTGTGGAGCCTCCAGCTGCCTCTTCAATCCGACTGTGTCCTTTTTCATCACTGAGCCTCCTGGGAGGAGAAGAAACAAAAAGATGAAGTGAAGGAGGAGGGGAGGAGGGGGAGGAGGGGAGGAGGGGAGGTGGGGAGGAGGGGAGGAGGGGAGGTGGGGAGGTGGGGAGGAGATTGATGGTCTTGCCTACAAACTATCTCAGCACTTTGAATTGTCTGCTTATTCCTGACGGGCGAGCCCTTCAGCGCAGTACAAAGTTCCGAGCGGGTTTAGGATTCACCTCTGGTGCTTTTGGGGTTTTGAAGTGTGCGATCAATCACAGGAGCGCTGCAGCGCGGAGGGCCAGTTTTGGGGGAAAAGCTTCCAGTCAGTGATGCAGCGATGTGGCTGCACCAGCTCTGGGGGCGGGGCGTGGGCGTATTATGAGTCCGCTGCCGTAGCCCTGAGACCAGCGGTGACAAGGGCGATGTACTGCCTCCTCCGAGCCGGCACTCACCAAGCTGTTGACTGTAACGCCGGTACACACAGGGCCACTCCTATACGCAGCGAGCTCATATTGGCTTCCCTCCTCCCTCCCTGGGGCGGACAGCCGATTCCCGCCTCCTAGTGGCGCTCCCGGCCAGAGCCGGTTGCTGAATGTTTTTATCCCGTGTGGCGTGGCGGCGTGAGTCCCCTGAACGCTGCTGAGCGCTTGTGTCTCGGGTCTTTCCAGGTTGTCGTCGGAGACGGTGTATGTCTGTCTGTCTGCGTCTCCTCCCCGGTTGCGCTGGCCTCTCTAACTGCCGTTTTTTAAATGGGCTCCGTCAGTGGAGTTTCTGTCCTGACACCGGGAGTGGCCGATGGGACAGTAGCCGGGCGGACAGGTGAGGGGCTCGTCCGAACCATCACCACCGTTTGCCACAGTAGACAGCTGAGATACTGGAGACGAGCAGCTGTATTTTCCCAGAGACGTGGTGCCCTTGCACAAAGGGGGGGTGTGTGTGATTGGGGAATTAGGCTAGTGAGAGGAACACCAGCCCCCCCCCCCCAGTTTGAGTTTTATTAGCGAGAGTCAGGCCCAGGGATGAGTTTATTAACAAGCTCAATCCCCTCCCTTCCAGAGAGAGAGAGAGAGAGAGAGAGAGAGAGAGAGAGCTGGTGTGAGCTCCATCACAGAGGTAACATTGAGCAAGGTTGCACGACCGTTGGTTGGATGTGAGCTCCACGATTGGAGGCGGTTTGGACTTCTAACGCTGGCTTCTCGTGTCCTTGCGGTGAAATATGTTTGATTGCGGAATTCAATCCCGTTGTATGGTGCCCTGACCGCACAAATTGAGTCGTTCGTAGCCATGGTGATCCTGGGTGCACTGAAGATGTAACCTTGAACTCCCGAATCGTATCCTCCCCCTCCCGATCGTATTCTGGCCTTCTCCATTGAGCCTGCACTTACTAAAGGAGAATTTTGCCTGTATTAGTATTTTTAAAATATGTTGTCCTTCGTCCTTATTGTAGTGCAAGTTCAATCATTCGTTATCTGCAAAGGTACAGAATATTTTGCAGACCAAAGATTGAAAAGCTTATGAAAAGCTCTTTTTTCTCTTCCCGAACATTTCTGTTCAGCTTACACTTGAAAGTACAATTTTCCCATTGATGTATTTCTTATCTCTTGCCTGTGACACAATGCGGTCTGGAGGGAACAATCGAGGCTGTGGCGGAAAAGAAAATAATTGATCATCATATTTGTGTAAAAATCGAACAAAATATTGATGTTGTCATTGTGATATAATGGTCTAAATTACAGGGGTGTCAAACCCGTTCCATCAAGGGCCCGAGTGTTTGCTGGAGGGGCACTACTTTTTGCAGGTTTGTGTTGTAACCAGTGCACTACACCAGGTGATTTCACTAATTAGCGGACTTCAACTAAGGAGGGGCACTAATTTTTTTTATTTTGTAATTGATCCTTTATTGAAGCAGGGTAGTCATGTTTAGATTGGACATCTCTTTTTCAAGTGAGCCCTGGCCAAGAAGGCAGCATACAAAACATTTCACGTAGAACAAACATCACATAGAACGTCGTAAATAAAAGCAAGATTGTACAACACACACACAAGAATTAAAAAGAGGGTGGACAGAATGCCCTAAAAAAAGCTTTAGTTCATTAAAAATGGGAGCATTTCATGATAAGTAATTTTTTTAAACGATCAATTCCACTGAGAGAGTTTAGCTTCTAATCTTTCTGCAGTAGAGAGAGGTCAGTAGGTCCCAGGAGAGGTCAGGAGGTCCCAGGAGAGGTCAGTCGGTTCCCCAGGAGACTGGAGCAGCAGAGCTGAGAGCACGCTTCCCAAACTCCGCTCTTGTGATAGGAACATAATACAGGATATGATTTTGTGATCTTAGATTGTAATGTCCACTTCTTGGTAGAGTGAGTAAAGTGCTCAGGTAAGTGAAATTGAAATCACCTGGTGTGGTGCACTGGTTACAGCAGAAACCTGCGTACACTCTGGTAGTGTAGTGTAATGGTGAGGGAGCTGGGCTAGTAACTCAGAGGTCGCAGGTTCAATTCCCAGGTGGGGGCACTGCTGTTGTGCCCTTGAGCTAAAGGTACTTAACCTGAATTGCTTCAGTAAAAATATCCAGCTGCATAAATGTATTGTATGTAAAGAAATGTAAACTGTGTAAGTCGCTCTGGATAAGAGCGTCTACTAAATGCCTAAAAATGTAAATGTAAAATGTATGCTCGGCCCTCAATGGAATGAGTTTGACACCCCTGTATTAATGCGTCCAGGACAACCACTCGGTCAGGCTATGAGACCCGGCGTTGTGAATAACTCAATATGAATTAGATATGAAAATGAAAATGGAACATAAATGCCTTTTCCATTCATCCATGAATTTTCTTATCTCATTTCCTGACTTGCTTTTCCAAATTATGTCGTTTGTACAGAAACGCACTTAATTCACCGAACGAGAACTTTGCTGCCTTTTGCAATTGTGTCTAATGATCTATAGATTGTGGAGAGATGGGCAAAGCTTAATAATAATGATGGGGTTTTTTTTGGTGAAGTTGGCTTTAATTATAGACTGGAGTACAGTTCCTGTGAAAGTCTCACTCCTGAGGGCCTCCGCTAGCGTAGCGGTCTAACGCACCCGTATTGGCTGGTCCTTTACGAGTGTGAACTGCCTATCACGGTCGCGGTTCGAAACCAGTCTCTACCAGACCACCCCTGGTCGTTTGGCTGTCCGCCCCAGGGGGAGGGGGGAGGGGGGGGGGGGGAGGGTGAGCCGGCTCGGGTCCGCCGTGAAGCACGTAAGGGAGTCAACAGAACGTGGGTGGGGGCGGTCTGACCCTCCCGGGGGAACAGTGACGTCTGCAGGCCCAATCCCAAAGTGACCCTCCCCCTCGTTCCTCCTGGCAGGTACATTCGGCCAGACCAGCACCTGAACTCCAGCATCATCACCTCGGGCTGCGCGGAGCAGGCTGACCAGCAGGTGGCGCTCCTGGAGCACGTGGTGGTGAGGGTCCTCATCGTGCACCCTCGCCGCGGGGACCTGCAGATCAGCCTCGTGTCGCCGTCTGGGACGCGCTCCCAGCTGCTGGGCAAGAGGTGAGGGCGCCACACCCACACAGCCATCCCACCAACCCGGCCCACGCTTTTACATTTTACACCAACACTCACACACACAGCCCCGCCCCGCCCCGCCCTGTCCCACCCAACTCCACCTCACCCTGCCCCACCCTGTCCCACCCAACTCCACCTCACCCTGCCCCACCCTGCCCCACCCAACTCCACCTCACCCTGCCCAGACCCACTACACCCAACTCCACCTCACCCTGCCCAGACCCACTACACCCAACTCTACCTCACCCTGCCCCGCCCTGCCCCACCCAACTCTACCTCACCCTGCCCAGACCCACTACACCCAACTCCACCTCACCCTGCCCAGACCCACTACACCCCTGCCCTGCCCCACACAGTTAGAGGCCCAACTAGGGTTAGGGGTTAGGGGTTAGGTTTAGAAAGAAAGGTTTGAAAGGATTGGCAGGTCGAAGGTCACAGGTCAAAGGTCGGCTCTGAGTTCTCCTGTCCTGCACATCTGTCCTGGTCTCTGAGCCTCCCGCGGCTGTCCGCCCTGGTGTGTGCTCACCACGGACTTCCTGTCTGGCTCCGGGCCCCTCTCATGACTATTCATGAAGACGCTGCACGCTGAAACACCTTCGAGACAGAATGCGAAGCGTCAGCGGTCTCCGGTATCTGTTCTGTACATCGAGTCTGTGGTTGAGCGTTGTGCCAGGCCCTGGTGTCCGTGTCACTTCCTGTCAATGGACCTGACCTTCCTGTCACTTCCTGCTCTTTCATCACACCAAAAAAGCTGTTCTCTAATCCATCAAGAGGGCACAAAACAACAATGTTTTATGGTGTGTTCTGTCTTTGGTTGCCTTTTTTCAGTTTTATCCCTAGAGCGCACGCACACACACACACACACACACACACACACACACACACACACACACACACACACACACACACTCTCTGTCTATCTCACACACTAACATACACACACTCACACACTCATTCTCACACACACACACACACACACACACACACTCACACACACACACACACACACACACACACACACACACACACACACACACACTCTCTCGGTCTATCTCACACACACACACACACACTCACACACACTCTCTGTCTATCTCACACACTAACATACACACACTCACACTCACACACTTATTCACACTCACACTCTCACTCACACTCACACACACACACACACACACAATTTCTCTGTCTCTCTCACACACTAACATACACACACTCACACTCACACACTTATTCACACTCATTCACACACACACACACACACACACACACACACACACTCACACACACACACACATACACACACTCTCTGTCTATCTCACACACACACACACACACACACACACACTCACATACACACACTCTCTGTCTATCTTACACACAGTCACACACACACTCACACACTCACACACTCACACACTCACACACTCATACGCACACACACTCATCACACACACACACACACACACACACACACACACACACACACACACACACACACACACACACACACTTGCATGCGTCTGCACCCAACACCTCAAATAGTTCACATTCCTCCAGCGCCACGAGGCTGCTTATATTGGCATTGAAGGGATGAATTATTGTTCCTCCCAGACCTTCATGAATAAAACAAGATGGGGGCTTACAGATAAACCTTTTTGGTTCATTTGATTTTTTTATCAGGGGAAATCTCTGGCTCCGACATCGAATGTAAATGTAAGAAAGATGGAACAGCACGTTCTCTTCCTCTCCTTGTCTCTTAGCGGCGTTAGTCAGCGCTGAGAAGCACGTTCACTCTCCCCCACACGCTCATGTTTCCTTTGTCCCCACATCGTGCTTCCTTTCTGATATTTCTGGCCAAGCCTTTGGTTCCCCCTCTGGTTTTTAGCATTTAGCATTATTATTTCTTTTTTTATTCTCCTCTTTGCTGATTTTAAACTTTTTTGTTTCAATGCTTCTTTTTACCTGATCAGATGCTGGCTGTATTACGTCCGACATTTAATTTTAATATGCTTTATTGCCATGTTACACAAGTGTAATGGGAATGTGTCTTTTCGCATATCTCTCCTAAGAGAGGTCTGAGCGCAGGGTCAGCCATAGTACAGCGCCCCTGGAGCAGTTTAGGGGTTCAGTGCCTTGCTCAAGGGCACTTCAGCAGTGCCCCAGGAAGTGAACTAGCCTCCCTCCAGTTTCCAGTTTATAGTTTTTTCGTCTGGCCTTTCTTGGATTTGAACCAGCAGCCCTCCGAACCAGCTTGCCAGCCCGTGTTGCTAACCACTGAGCCACTGCCTCCCGATAGTAAGTCCATGTTTTCAGGGTTTGGATCGCAATGTTATGTCTTAAAAAATCCAGTCTTCTGTCTCTGAGCAGGAAGAGTTTTTTGAGCTGATGAAGAAACCCTTGTTGTTAATGTCAGGGAAGTTTCCAGAGATGAGACGTTTGCCCTGAGTTAGTGTTGGGGGGGGCGTCATGGCCAGAACCTCGTGACCACGTCCAGTAAACCATTTGCCCACAACGGACAGCGAGATTTACTGTTCAATTTTCTCCCAATGACCGAGAACGGTTCAATTTCTCAGAGTGAGAACATGCAGAGTGTATTTACTCAAACGCCTATAGTGTGATTGGAAATGTGCTGAGTTAATTTGCAGTGGGGGGGGGGGCTGTGAGCCAGGAGGGTGGTGATGTTGGCACGGGGGCTGATTATCCTCTGCGGCATTGTGGGAAGAGAGGTTCTCTCTAATCAGGCTCGGGGCTGAGAGGAAATCCTCAGCCAATCACAGCGGAGTGCGTTCCTCCTTTGTTCACATAGCACGCATCGCTGAAATGAAACGTAACGTTTTGTAGCTCCAGATTTCAGCCCTGTGGGAAGTGTTTTTAAACACCGGGAGAGACCGCTATGTAATGGTGATGCTGCTCGTTTTAGAAATACTTTTTGTGCTTTTCTTTCTATTTTCTCCCATATTAGTATCCAATGACACCCTATTTTTCATGTCAGATATCCCCTCCCTCATACTGTGAGCTCGCTGCCGTAGTCCTGAAACCGGCAGTGACATGCGGTGGAGCACCGCCTCCTCCGAGCCGGAACCCACCAAGCCGTCACCGTAACTCCTGTATGCGGGCATGGCCACTCCTATACGAAGCAAACTCATATCAGCTTTCCTCCCCCCCTCCCTGGGGCGGACAGCCAATTGCTGCCCCCTAGTGGTACTCCTGGCCAGAGTCGAATCTGGCACGACCAGTGGAATTGAACCCCGGTCGCAGTGGGCAGTGTCAGACATTCTTACCCCTACAGGCCCCCTTTTTGCGCTTTTTGTCCATTCCCCTGTGGTGCCTGACTGTATAATGCGAGTGGATGTCGATGGCCGTCGATTCACTTCACCACCTCCCTCATCGTAATCTGTCAGTTTACAAAGCTTCCGAAAATGAGCATCACTGTTTTTCAGTGCAGTGACATAAAGATGTTTTTCTCTCTGAAGGCTGGACTTTTTTGTCCTCAGATCTCTTGTATTAAATTCCAGCTTGTTAGTTATTTGGAAACCAACACAAAGACCAAAAAAAAAAAAAAAAATAATTCTAAATTAGGTTTTCTTTTGGAGACACTGGGAGTTCAAAGCAGATGCATTTTGTGTTGGTTTGCACAACTGGGTAATTGCTTCCGTATCAGAACGCCAATGGAGAGAAGATGGAACTGTTCCAAGAGAATGAAAATAAAACTCTTTAAATTAGGGCTCACATCTTTTCTGTTTTCTAAGCATTTTCAGCTCTGTTGTTTTGTTTTGTTTCACTCTGTGAATCACCCTGTCTCGCAGGTTGTTTGATAACTCCAACGAAGGCTTCAGGAACTGGGAGTTCATGACCGTGCACTGCTGGGGGGAGAAGGCGGAGGGACAGTGGACCCTGGAGATCTTTGACTCGCCCTCACAACAGCGTAACCCAGAGATATTCGGTAAGGGGGTCCCCTCTGGGACTGTTGAGTTTCCTGTCCAGCGAAACGCTGGTTTTCAGAATGTTAGTCATGTGACACGTGACCAGGCGCCAGGATTCTGGTCTCCAATCCTGACTGTGCCTGTGGCTAGCAGGCCTTCGATAGCATAACGGTCTGAGCATTTGCTTGGGAATGCAGGTTGCCCACTGCAGTCGTGGCGATTGGCGGGAGGGGGGAGGGTGAGCCGGCACGAGCTCGCCGAGAAGCGTGAAGGGTGTCTCTAGAAAGTAGGTGGGTGAGTTCCATCTTGGAGGAGGTGCATCAGCTCGGGGGATTAGCTTGCCCCATAGTGATGGGCGGCAAGTTGGTGGGAGAGGGCGAATTGAAAGAAATAGAGGGTATAATTGGCTACTAAATTAGGAGAAAACGGGAGAAAAAATAATAATAATAATTGACCTTTGCATCTCCCCCTGCCTCACCACCGAATAGTGCCTCCTCTGGTCGGTCGCACACCTGCAGTCTGCCTGTGACAACTGAGCATTAAACGGAGTGTACTTCCTCCAACGTAACAACCGTGGAGAAGTGTCAAGTCAAGTCAACTTTATTATGGAAAAAATAATGGGAAATTCATTTGACAGAGCTTCAGAAGCACATAAAACACAGAGGCTAAACACAGTAAAACAGTAAGACAGTAAAACAGTAAAACAGGGCCCATGACACACAGTACATGGTGTACACGGCTCATCAGGAAACAATGCACAGAAAGCAGCAGGTTAAAAAGAGTTTATACAATTATAAGATGAGTAGGGTGTCTAAATCTACCAGAGAGATGAGTTATTCTTCTGTTCCTTTAGTGAAGTGCTGAAGATGGCAGCACCAGCTCTGGAGGGCAACGTGCTCGTCTGCAGACTCCCACATTTATGGAGGATGCACCAGCGATCAGATACAAAAGAAAAATAATAATAATGTAATCTCTGTTTAAAAGTCAGCTGGGGTGGTGGGATATATATGGGCTTTGTGCTTTGATACACCTAATTATGCACTGTCCCTGGGGTTTGTTTGAAAGCATGGAAATTCATTTCAATCTCAAATTGGACATAAGTGTTGCATGATACTTTTTCGGGAAAAGCAACTGATCATTTTCAAGAGAAAGCCTCCCAGCTGCTTGTTAGGAAGATGGAGGAGTTTTTAAAAAATTCCTCCGGAGGCTGATGATCAAAATGGCGAGTGTGTGTGATAACACTAGCACAAGCAGGAGAATGGCTTGAAATGGAGCAGTGAGTGGGGGTTGTGGATAGCGTAGCGGTCTAATGCACCGTATCTTGGCTGGTCCGATACGAGTGTGCGCTGCCCGTCAGGGACGCGGTTCTAAACCCGTCTCTAACAGACCGGCCCTGGTCATCAGCCCCGATCGGGGGCGGTGTTTGTCTGTCCGCCCCAGGGGAAGGGGGGAGGGTGAGCCGGCTCGGGTCCACCATGAAGCATGTAAGGGAGTCTCCAGAACATGGGTGGGTAGCCATAGGCTCACCCAGGGGGTGGGAGGGTAACCTCTCATCAGAGACCTGTGTGGTCGATCTGGCACCTGCAGTCCACCTGTGGCTGTGGGAGGTTCACCTTGCAGATTGAAAAGAGAAGATTGCCGCTTCAGGGAACACGTGTGTGTTTGTGTGTGGCCCTCTTAAAAATGAATGGAAGATGTTGGAGTGATGAGACAGGCCTACAATTGCCTTTGGGGAGCAATTCTTTTTTGCTAAAGTTTTTTTGGTTTGTTGGTTTGAAATGGATTGATCAGTTGTCATTAGCAGCGTTATTGATTATTGGCAGTGTTATTGGTTATTGGCAGTGTTGTTGATCATTGGCAGTGTTGTTGATCATTGGCTGTGTTGTTGATCATTGGCAGTGTTATTGGTTATTGGCAGTGTTGTTGATGGACTTGATCTCACTGTATACACATGTTCTTGTTCCTGTGCTGCAGGAACGCAGCCTGTGTGTGAGGCTTCCCTTTGTGGATGGATGAAGCGCTTTGTTTTTAGTTTTTATTTTGTTTCAGATTTTTCCCCCAATTTGGTAGTGAATTACACCCTCTGTTTCTTTAAATTTACCCTCCCCCCACGAGCCCGCCGCTCATCCTCGGAGGCCAGACAGTTTTGCCTGTACAGGGACGCCTTTCGTGCTTCTCGGCCATTCCGTGCCGGCTCACCCTCCCCCTCCCTCTGGGACGGTCAGCCAATCGCCGCCCCCGATCAGGCCTCTCAGCCAGAGCCGGACTGGCACAGCCACGTTTAGAACCCCTGCTTTGACCGTTAGGCTACCGAGGCCCAGGATGAAACATGTTTGTTTTGAGAATAAATATTTACTTTCTTCAACTCTACTCCCAAACACAGCTGGAATCTTCCTCCTTGTTGATGGGGCTTTTTAAGCAGTGTGTGGTGTAATGCAGCGTGTGTGTGATGTAATGGAGTGTGTGTGTGTGTGTGTGTGTGTGTGTGTGTGATATAATGGGGAGTGTGTGTGATATAATGGGGAGTGTGTGTGGTGTAATGGAGTGTGTGTGTGTGATATCAAATCAAATCAAATCAAATGTATTTGTATAGCGCTTTTCACAATAGAATTGTCACAAAACGCTTAACAGAGGGGGAGCCCAGGTCTAGACCCCCCCAAAAGCAAGCCTAAAGGCAACAGTGGCAAGGAAAAACTCCCTTGGTAGGGAGAAACCTTGGGAGGAACCAGACTAAATCTCTGGTCGGCACAGGGTATGGCTAAACCACGCGGAGAGGGGTCCAGATCCAGGAACTGGGGTTGGCGTGGGGGTGAGGGTTGATGGGGGCAGCTCACACTTCTCGCAGGATCTAGGGCTCGGGGGCAGGTGCCCCCGAGTCAGAGGCCGAAGCAGAGAAGAGAACATGCAGTCAGTAAAAAAAAAAGCAGTGCTATAGCCAGTAGCATTATGTAAGAGCAGGGGAGCACAAGCATAGGAAATATACAGACAGCCCCAACAGCTGATCAAGGATAACCAGCAAAACAGTGGTGGTAACACATTGAGGAGGTGACAGTATGGAAAGTTTCTCACTCCATAAGACACTAGGGTACGGCCTTCTCCATCTCTCCACCTAGACCATGTTTGGCAGTAGGCTAGGCTGAAAAGATATGTTTTTAATCTACACTTAAAAATTGAAACTGTGTCCGAATTTTAGCTATGTTTCTTAGGTGAAAGAAAGCTACTCTGGAAGTGTTTTTAATGTGAGTGTCAAATGTAAGGTCCTGATCAATAATAAAAAACCAAGGTTCTTAACCATAAGACTTGATGTAACTATGCAATCACCTGCATTTAACTGCAGATCCAACTTGTTCCTTAATTTTTTGGGGCCCAAAACCATCATCTCTGTTTTATCTGAATTTAAAAGCAGGAAATTTACTGTCATCCAGTTCTTTATATCAGAGATACAAGCCTCTAATTGAGTGAGTTTAAGTATTTCACCTGGTTTCATTGATATGTACAGGTGTGTACCATCTGCATAGCAATGGAAATTCACACCATGTTTATGAATAACATTACCCAGTGGTAGCAAGTATAATGAGAACAGTAATGGTCCCAGCACTGAGCCTTGTGGAATACCATATTTAACCTGAGAGTAGTCAGAGAACTCTTGATCTAATTGCACAAATTGAAACCTGTCTGATAAGTATGATTTAAACCATGAGAGTGCCCGTCCACGCAAACCAAGCAGGTTTTCTAGCCTATGAAGGAGAATCTGGTGGTCAATAGTGTCAAAAGCAGCACTTATGTCAAGGAGCACTAGAATAGAAACACAACCAGTATCCGATGCTAACAGTAAGTCATTTACAACTTTAATAAGTGCCGTCTCAGTGCTATGGTTTGGTATAAAACCTGATTGTAGTGTTTCATACAGATTATTAGTTTTTAGGAAAGCAGTTCATTGTTGAGCTACAGATTTCTCTAAACTTTTTGAAATGGGCCTATAGTTCTTCAGATTAACAGGATCAAGATTTGGTTTCTTTAGAAGAGGCTTGATTACTGCCACATTTAAAGACCTAGGTACGCAACCCAATAATAGGGATGTATTTATGATATCTAACATGGGCTGGCCTAGCACAGGCAAAAGCTCTTTAATAGGCTTTGTTGGTATGAGGTCTAACAGACATGTAGATGATTTGGAGGACATAACCAGTTTACTAAATTTGTCCAGATCCAAGGGAGTGAAAAACTCAAGGGTCTCTACGCAACCCTGCTCCTGATAGCCCTGTGCTATCTCGGGAGTTGGAGTGCTAGATATTGGAGTCATTTTCATAATTTGTTCTCTGATTGTCTCAATCTTATCAGTAAACGAGTTCATTAAGTCATTGGAATTATAGTTAGAAGGATAACTGATGGAAACTGAAGACAGTTTTTTTGTCAGTTTAGCTACCGTGTTAAATAGAAATCTTGGGTTGTTTTTATTCTGGTCAATTAATTTTGAGAAGTACGATGACCTAGCTGTAAATAGGGGGCGTGCTTGTATTCTATGAGGCTGTCCTTCCAAGCAGAGCGAAAAACCTCTAAATTGGTAGAGCGCCATCTGCGTTCTAATTTCCTGGAAACTTGTTTAAGGGCACGGGTATGGTCAGTAAACCAGGGCGCAAGTTTCTTCTGACTGCATTTTTTCCTCTTGAGGGGTGCGACCGCATCAAGTGTATTCCGTAAAATGTGATTTAGCGCATCTGTTTGATGATCAATTGACAAAAAGCTATTTGGGTCCTGACTTGATACTAACGATTCGGGAAGTAAGTTTATCAATTTTGAAGCCGTCAATGAATTTATAGAGCGGCTGGAATAGTATCTAGGTTCCGATTTAATAGGAATATTTACCTGAATTTCAAAAGTAATCAAAAAGTGATCCGATAGTACAGGATTATGGGGAGACAATGATATTCTCGACATCGATACCATAGGATAAGACTAAATCTAAGGTATGGTTGTGGCGGTGGGTTGGTTCAGATATATTTTGAATAAAACCAACAGAGTCAATAATAGCTGCAAAAGCCAGTCCTAAAGGGTCACTGTCATTATCAACATGTATGTTGAAATCTCCAACAATCACAACTTTATCTGCCATAGTTGCCATATAATGGGGAGTGTGTGTGTGATGTAATGGAGTGTGTATGTGTGTGATGTAATGGAGTGTGTGATGTAATTGAGTGTGTGTGTGTGTGTGTGTGTGTGTGTGTGTGTGTGTGTGTGTGTGTGTGTGTGAGATGTAATGGTGTGTGTGTGTGTGTGTGTGTGTGTGTGTGTGTGTGTGATGTGATATAATGGAGTGTGTGTGTGATGTAATGAGGTGTGATGATGTAATGCAGTGTGATGATGTAATGCAGCGTGTGTGTGTGTGATGTAATGAGGTGTGATGATGTAATGAGGTGTGATGATTTAATGCAGCATGTGATGTAATGAGGTGTGATGATGTAATGAGGTGTGATGATGTAATGAGGTGTAATGATGTAATGAGGTGTGATGATGTAATGAGGTGTAATGATGTAATGAGGTGTGATGATGTAATGAGGTGTGATGATGTAATGCTCCCCTCCCAGGTAAGCTGAAGGAGTGGACCCTCATCCTGCACGGCACCTCCGAGCCCCCCCACCACTCCCACAGCGCCCACCAATCACGCTCCAGGATGCTGGAGATCCCCACGCCGGGTCGCGACCCCAAGCTCCACGAGCAGGAGGTCCCGGAGGAAGAGGTCGATGAGGAAGAGTACAACGGTAGGAGGGCCCGACGGAAATTTACCCCAAAAGCACCTTCACTATGCAAGACCAGGGCCCGTGTGTACACAGATTCTAAGAGGAGGAGTGCTGATCTAGGATCAGTTGAGGCTTTTAGCTCATAATGGATATGGTTAGGATATGGACAGGGGGAAACCTGATCCTAGATCAGCACTCCTACTCTTAAGAGTCTTTGCACATACAGGGCCCAGATGTGCTCATGTTCACGTGTTACTTCACGGACTGTGTAAGCTGCTCTTCATTGCTTCTCTCTGTTTGGTTGGATGTTGGCCGTTGTGACTGTGCCAATTTTTCATTTTTGATATAAAAAATGCATGCGATTGGCCTCCCGTGTGGTCTAGTGGTTTAAACGTCCAATGCTGGGGTTCGAATTCCCCGGTCCGCACCAGAGTCGGCTCTGGCTGGGAGTGCCACTAGGGGGCGGCGATTGGCTGTCCGCCCCAGGGAGGGGAGCCGACAGGACGTTCGCTGCAAACAGGAGTGGCTCTGGGGTGCCGGACTTACAGTTGACAGCTTGACGAGTGTTACTTCACCTTTGTCACTGCCGGTCTCGGCTACAACAGCGAACTCACAATACGAGGGGGGGATTGACATGAAAATAGCGGGAGTAATTGGCTACTAAATTGGGAGAAAAACGGGAGAAAAAAATCAGAAACACATTTTTTTAAAATTAGTTTAAATGCATGCGATTGATCTGTGGGGCAGAGTTGCTCTTGGAAGGACAGTGAACTCTAATCTGAATCTGACAGTGGTGGACGAAGTACACAAACCCTTTACTTGAGTAAAAGTACAGATACCCTGATAAAATATTACTCTAGTAAAGGTAAAAAGTCGCTACATTGCTTCCCATGTTGGGTGGGAATATTTGTTGTTTAAAGTCAAAGTAAAAATGGAAATGCTTGCACAGTAAGTAAGCACAGATACCTGCTTCATTTACCTGAGTACAGTAATAAGTAAAAGTAAAGTAAAAGTACTTTCAACCACTGTCTGTAGTGAAGATCGTGGTGAGAGTGTGAGTGTATGCGTGTGTGTGTCTCTCTGTATGGGTGTGTGCGTGTGCGTGTGTGTGTATGTGTGTGTGTGTGTGTGTGTGTGTGTGTGTGTGTGTGTCTCTGTGTGCTTGTGTGCGTGTGTGTGGAGTCTGACCTGTGCTCACACCTCGCAGGGCAGTGCCACGCTGACTGTGGAGAGCAGGGTTGTGACGGTCCCGATATCGCCCACTGTCTGAACTGCGTCCACTTCAGCCTGGGCAGCCTCAAGACCGGCAGGTACAGCAGGGCGCCATGTTCCCCTGACGACGTCACACATCGCCCGGCGCTGCCTCTCCTCCTACTCTCTGTCTGTTATATTAGCTGTGTTGTATTATGTTAGCTTGGAGACTAATTGTTTTGCTGCATTAACACGGTCGGTGAAAGTAAAGCAAAGCAGGTGAACTATAGCCCAATCTCCCTCCTGAATCATGTGGGAGTGAAAATTAGTTTTTTTGGGGGGTGGTGGGGGTTATAATATAATGTATATATATATATTATATATGCCATTTAGCAGACGCTTTGATCAAAAGCAACTTAGTACATAAGTAAGTAACCAGTGGGAATCGAACCCACAACCTAAGTGTTGTCAGCGCCATACTCAGTAGGTAGAGCGTGGTTGGTTCTGTGTGGCTCAGTAGGTAGAGCATGGTTCTGTGTGTCTCAGTAGGTAGAGCGTGGTTCTGTGTGGCTCAGTAGGTAGAGCGTGGTTCTGTGTGGCTCAGTAGGTAGAGCGTGGTTCTGTGTGGCTCAGTAGGTAGAGCGTGGTTCTGTGTGGCTCAGTAGGTAGAGCGTGGTTCTGTGTGGCTCAGTAGGTAGAGCATGGCATTGTGGGTTCGCTTAGGTTCAATTCCCACTGGGACCACATATACTGAAAATGTATGGATTCATTACTGTAAGTCACTGGATAAAAGCGTCTGCTAAATGGCGTATGTTATGTCTTCACGCCGGTCACGTGACCTCTCTCCACGCTGCAGGACGTGCGTGAGCCACTGTCCGCTGGGTTACTACGACGACGCGCCGGCCCGGCGCTGCAGGCGCTGCTGTGGGGGCTGCGAGACGTGCGTGGGACGGGCGTCCAACGAGTGCCTGAGCTGCCGCAGAGGGCTGTACCTGCACGCTGACCACAGCACCTGCCTGGACACCTGCCCGGCCGGCTTCTTCGCCGAGGACGGTGAGGCCACGGGCGGGGCCGGGGAGAATCACGACAGGGGATCCACCTGCCCTGCAGTGCAACTTCAGCTAACTAAGGAAGTTAATGGCCTTACCAGTGATGGACTGAACAAACCTGAAGTCGCGTATGTTTCAACGGTTTGTCGTCTTGCCTGTTACGCAGTTAACGTTTGACGACGTGAATGCGTACTGGCGTAACGCATATGTGCACCCCTGGGCATAAGAATGTTTCTTTAAACGTTATTTAAATCAAGCTGTGCCCTCTGCTCTCTTCACAGAACGGGTTGAGATCTATGTTGGTCGTTGCAGCTCTGGCTGGGGTTCGATTCTCTGGGGGTCCCGGAGGGAGGGGGGCGGGGGGAGCTGGCAGGAGCTCGCTGCATGCAAAGTGTCTCTGTGTGTAACGGAGTTACAGTCGACGGCTCGGCGAGTTCTGTCTCGGAGGAGGCGGTTCGATGTCTTTGTCACTGCCGGTCCGGGAGTTGCAGCTCGTCGTATGAAATTGCGAGAAAATGGGAAAAAATCTGAGATGAAATAACAATAAAAATAAAGGAAATGGCTGCTGGAGCACATAAAACCTGCCAGCACATCTGGCTCATTTGAATTTCTTACATTTTTTAAACATTTTTTATTTCTCACGTAACTTATTTGTGCTTGTGCCTAAGAACGTGTGAAATGGAAAGAGCTAATGGCACTTGGCAGGCCATTAGCAGAGCAGGGTTGTGCTGGCGGACGGATCACTGAAGCGCCGTCAGTCAGCACGCGCTGTGTGTCTGTCCCTCCCACTCGCGCGTCCGTCCTGGCAGGAGGGGGAAGCGTGCTCTACTGCTTTTGTAGAGGAGGGGGAAAAAGAAAAGTCTGGAAAGCTCTTCACAGCTAATGTGTTTCATCTTTGATTGTGTGCAGCGCTTGAATTGGGCCGGAACTCACTGGGACTTCTTCATTTTCAACTCGGGACTTAATTGTTACTTATTTATGATGAACGGTACTCCCTTAAATTAAGTCAATATCAAACTTTTCTGTGACTTTTGAGAGGTGAAATAACCAGTTCCCATTAATAATTAGAATATGAAATAAGATCCAGGGCGTAAGAGACTATTCTACACCCAATAATAGTATTTCCACAAAAATGCGCTGCAAAGTGCATGCCTATGAGGTCTGCGGTGGACTACAATTCCCAGATTACAACTCACATGTGACGTAGGCGAGCTAACGTCTCACACCTAGGCTAGTACTAGCAGCGCATTGTGGCTAAGGATATAGCGGGACGTTCAAAATTGTTGACGTCACCTCTTTTACATTGATAATATGTGGCATGTGGCATGAGCTAAATGGTAGCATAGCTAAATAAATGATGAAAATAAAAATAAATTAGGATTAATCCAGCGCTGGCTAGCTCAGACGCAAACTGTCCGGAGAACGAGAGCGTTATCACAAGCCTACTGTCCTGTCAGACCTGAAAAAGTGAGTCCCTGCACTTATTTTAACCCAATTCAAGCACTGATTGTGTATTTTACCTCCCAGATTTGGTGGACACAGCTCCCTTCGTGATGTAATAGGACTCTGGAAACTCTTAAGTGTGGGTTTTGAAGTCTGCCGCCTGTGCTACGGGTTGCCAAAGCCGACTTCACGCTTGGCTAACGACACGCTCTCCCCACCCCCCGACAGGCCAGAGGCAGTGTCTGAAGTGCCACGAGAACTGCATGAAGTGTGTGCGCGACGCCGACCGATGCACCGCCTGCAACGAGGGCTACAGGTAAGTGGTTCCCGTTGTGTATAAACGGCTGAATGTAAATGACGCAGCCAGACAAGCTTTTGTAAACCGCATCAGACAAGCAGCATGGGTCCGACATTCAAATAATGGATTGAAGTGGCTGGTGAGGCAGTGCTGTTGTAGCAGCAGACTTCTCCTGAATCCTGAGTGGCCCTGGATAATGGGGTCTGCTAAGAAAATAAGCAAATACACAATAGAGGTGTGTGAGTGTGCGTGCGTGTGTGTAGTGCTTCTGTGTGTCTCAGTAGGTAGAGCGTGGTTCTGTGTGTCTCAGTAGGTAGAGCATGGTTCTGTGTGTCTTAGTGGGTAGAGCGTGGTTCTGTGTGGCTCGTGGTTCTGTGTGTCTCAGTAGGTAGAGCGTGGTTCTGTGTGTCTCAGTAGGTAGAGCGTGGTTCTGTGTGTCTCAGTGTCTCAGTAGGTAGAGCGTGGTTCTGTGGTCTCAGTAGGTAGAGCGTGGTTCTGTATGGCTCAGTAGGTAGAGCGTGGTTCTGTATGGCTCAGTAGGTAGAGCGTGGTTCTGTGTGTCTCAGTAGGTAGAGTGTGGTTCTGTGTGTCTCAGTAGGTAGAGTGTGCTTCTGTGTGTCTTAGTGGGTAGAGCGTGGTTCTGTGTGTCTCAGTAGGTAGAGCGTGGTTCTGTGTGTCTCAGTAGGTAGAGCGTGGTTCTGTGTGTCTCAGTAGGTAGAGCGTGGTTCTGTGTGGCTCAGTAGGTAGAGCGTGGTTCTGTGTGTCTCAGTGGTTCTGTGTGGCTCAGGTAGAGCGTGGTTCTGTGTGTCTCAGTAGGTAGAGCGTGGTTCTGTGTGTCTCAGTAGGTAGAGTGTGGTGTCTCAGTGTGTCTTCTGTGTGTCTCAGTAGGTGTGCTTCTGTGTGTCTTAGCGTGGTTCTGTGTGTCTCAGTAGGTAGAGCGTGGTTCTGTGTGTCTCAGTAGGTAGGTGCTTCTGTGTGTCTTAGTGGGTAGCGTTCTGGTCAGTCTGGTTCTGTGTGTCTCAGTAGGTAGAGTGTGCTTCCGTGTGTCTCAGTGGTTCTGTGTGTCTCAGTAGGTAGAGCGTGGTTCTGTGTGTCTCGTGGTTCTGTGTGGCTCAGTAGGTTGAGTGGTTCTGTGTGTCTCAGGTAGAGGTAGTGGTTCTGTGTGTCTCAGTAGGTAGAGCGTGGTTCTGTATGGCTCAGTAGGTAGAGCGTGGTTCTGTATGGCTCAGTAGGTAGAGCGTGGTTCTGTGTGTCTCAGTAGGTAGAGTGTGGTTCTGTGTGTCTCAGTAGGTAGAGCGTGGTTCTGTGTGGCTCAGTAGGTAGAGCATGGATCTGTGTGTCTCAGTAGGTAGAGCGTGGTTCTGTGTGTCTCAGTAGGTAGAGTGTGGTTCTGTGTGTCTCAGTAGGTAGAGGGTGGTTCTGTGCGTCTCAGTAGGTAGAGCGTGGTTCTGTGTGTCTCAGTAGGTAGAGCGTGGTTCTGTGTGTCTCAGTAGGTAGAGCGTGGTTCTGTGTGTCTCAGTAGGTAGAGCGTGGTTCTGTGTGGCTCAGTAGGTAGAGCGTGGTTCTGTGTGGCTCAGTAGGTTGAGCGTGGTTCTGTGTGTCTCAGTAGGTAGAGCGTGGTTCTGTGTGTCTCAGTAGGTAGAGCGTGGTTCTGTGTGGCTCAGTAGGTAGAGCATGGATCTGTGTGTCTCAGTAGGTAGAGCGTGGTTCTGTGTGTCTCAGTAGGTAGAGCGTGGTTCTGTGTGGCTCAGTAGGTAGAGCGTGGTTCTGTGTGGCTCAGTAGGTAGAGCGTGGTTCTGTGTGGCTCAGTAGGTAGAGCGTGGTTCTGTGTGGCTCAGTAGGTAGAGCGTGGTTCTGTGTGGCTCAGTAGGTAGAGCGTGGTTCTATGCGTCTCAGTAGGTAGAGCGTGGTTCTGTGTGGCTCAGTAGGTAGAGTGTGGCTTCTGTGTGGCTCAGTAGGTAGAGCGTGGTTCTGTGTGGTTCAGTAGGTAGAGTGTGGTTCTGTGTGGCTCAGTAGGTAGAGCGTGGTTCTGTGTGTCTCAGTAGGTAGAGCGTGGTTCTGTGTGTCTCAGTAGGTAGAGCGTGGTTCTGTGTGTCTCAGTAGGTAGAGCATGGTTCTGTATGGCTCAGTAGGTAGAGCGTGGTTCTGTGTGTCTCAGTAGGTAGAGCGTGGTTCTGTGTGGTTCAGTAGGTAGAGCATGGTTCTGTGTGTCTCAGTATGTAGAGCGTGGTTCTGTGTGGCTCAGTAGGTAGAGCTTGGCACTGACAACGCTTAGGTTGTGGGTTCGATTCCCATTGGGGACCACATATACTGAAAATGTATGCATTCACTACTGTAAGTCGCTTTGGATAAAAGCGTCTGCTAAATGGCGTATATATATGTGCGTGTGTTTGTGTGTGAGAAGATATGGGTGTGCGTGCGCATGCACCATGCCTAAATTCGAGGCGCACTGATAGGATTAGTCAATTCACCACAATCGTGGTGTGATACCATACCACTCCATTTTGACATCAACTGTTCAGAGTCAGTCCAACACGGAAGGGATAACGACAGTGATAATCAGCCTCAGAGGAGATCTTTGTAAAAACTCATGAGCTGTATTGTGTGATTGTGTGATTATGGGTGTGTTTTTATACCTGTTCGTCTCGAGGTGTGAGAGGTTTGGTGTAAACACTAATGTTGTTTATCCCTGGATGCGCTCTTAAGAGTGGACGTCTCTTTGGAGCGGCAGTAATTGATAATCTGAACACGGACGGGGGGATCTGAGGTTGTTTTTGGCCCCTCTCCCGTCCTCTGATTTGAGATCTGGGGGTTTTCTGGCCCCCTTCTGTGCTGCCAGACCCACATGCCTGTCTTTCCTTCTGCCATCGGTTCACTCTCCGCTCTGCCGCCCAGTGAAGATAAAATTATAAAGAATGGAAGCAAGGCGGTGGATAGCGTAGCGGTCTAACGCACCGTATCTTGGCTGGTCTGATACGAGTGTGCGCTGCCTGTCAGGGACGCGGATCAAAACCCGTCTCTACCAGACCGGCCCTGGTCGTCAGCCCCGATTGGGGGCGGCGTTTGGCTGTCCGCCCCAGGGGGAGGGGGGAGGGGGAGGGTGAGCCGGCTCGGGTCCGCCGTGAAGCACGTAAGGGAGTCTCCAGAACGTGGGTGGGGGCAAATCACACCTCGAAGGAAGAGGAGTTTGCTACCCTCTGAGAATGAGCTTGCCTCCTAGAGAGGAGCGGTGGACCTGTGTGGAGGATAAATCAAAATAAATAGAGGGTGTAATTGGCCACTAAATTGGGAGAAAACCTGAAAAAATTTGAAACAATTTTAAAAGTAATAATAATTTTAAAAAGAGAATGGAAGTAAGGGGCCGGAGCGAAGGGTTCATTCCCCACTCCACAGCGGGCAGAGAAACAGACCGCACGTTCTTCTGTGAGTCGGCCTTTCTCAAAGCTGGCTTTGACCAGCGACCACCACCCTGGAACAGTGCGCTCCTCACTGCGACCCACACTGCTGCTGCTATAGACACGGCGAGAGCTTAATTTGTGTGTCCCGTTGTGTGTTAGTGTCGATGTGTGGGAGTTCTCACAGTGACATAATGGGTTGCAGTGACACATGCGCTCAGTTTGTGAGTGATGGCTCATAGCTCATTGTGCACGATTTGTGATACAGCTCTTCTTATGACTTCACTTTTTCTTCTCAGAGTTCTAAACTGTGTGCCTGTGTGCCTGTGTGCCTGTGTGCCTGTGTGTGTGTGTGTGTGTGTGTGTGTGTGTGTGTGTGTGTGTGTGTGTGTGTGTGTGTGTGTGTGTGTGTGTGTGTGTGTGTGTGTGTGTGTTTGTACGTAGTTTGGCAGGTATGACCTGTGTGCCTGAGTGTGCTGATGGAACCTTCTTTCACCTGGAGGAAATGAAATGCATCGCCTGCCACCACTCCTGTGCCACCTGCACAGGTGAGTACAGCTCTCTAACCCACAATGCACTTCTGCTCTGGTCAGTACAGCTCTCTATCCCACAATGCATTTCTGTACAGGTGAGTACAGCTCTTTCTATCCCACAATGCACTTCTGTACAGGTGAGTACAGCTCTCTATCCCACAATGCACTTCTGCACAGGTGAGTACAGCTCTCTCTATCCCACAATGCACTTCTTCTCTGGTCATTTCAGCCACAGATGTTTATATATATATATATATATATGTAGACGGTCTGCTCCAATATTGTCCCTGTCCTCTGTACTCAAATCCTATGAGTCTGTGTTACTATACTAGCTGTGAATGTTCTGTCTTCAGCCACGCCCCTTCATGAATATTCATAAGGAACCAGCAAATCAGAACATGTTGAGCTTCAGTGACAGAGACCGACCTTTCAATGTTAAAAATAAGCAGCGGGGCCTCCCGGGTGGTGCTGCGGTAGAGCGTCCGACACTGCCCACTGCGACCGGGGTTCGATTCCACCAGGCCGCAGTGCAGCGCTCACTACCGGTCTCAGGACTACGGCAGCGAGCTCTCATACGGGATAACTGACATGAAAAAGAGAGGGTGTTATTGGGTACTAAATTGGGAGAAAATGGGGATAAACAGCAAAGATAGAAAGTTATAAAAATGTATAAGTAGCTGGGCATCTGGTTAGTATAGAGACGGTCTGTGGTACTGCTCTCTCTACCCCTCAGCACCTCCCTGCTCGGGTTCGAATAGCTCTCCCTCCCCACAATGTTCTGGGGAAGAGGACAGATCTAGTGCGTATAAACACATTTTCCTTTTTCTTTTTTTGTGAATGAGGGGAAATGACATTGCTGACATTTGATAATCACATGAACACAAGCCTTTGGAGAGAGAGAGAGAGAGGTAATTGGAAACAGGCTCATTATTCCGTGGTGGCAAACCCAAGTCACACACGGCAGGATCACAAGATTATTTACAGAGGATCTTTGGCTTGTGATTTTTAATGAAACGCTGCGCTGTTGACATTTGCTGAAAAGACGCGTTGTTGGGGAATCGTGCTCTTATTATTATGATTATATTATGATTACGCAGGCAAGCCCACTTAAGCACTTATGGAATTGGAAAGAATGGGTTTTTAAAAATGATGAAAACATGCATGTCAGGGTTGTGCACAGTATCAAAACTCTGGGGACAGATGTTTAGAACTGTACGGCTTACTTAGTCGCCGCTCCGCCAGGGACCTGCGTCAGAGCTGGGGAGAGGGGGAGGGGGAGGGGGTCTGGTTATGGGAGGGAGAGAGGCCAGGGTTTGGTCTCTCTCTCTATCCCACAGTGCATTTCTGCTCTGGTCAGTACAGCCACAGATGTTTTGTATGTATACTCAGGGGTGCACATAAGTGGTACACCAGTACGCATTCGCGTCCTCAAATGGTAATTGCGTACCAAGCAAGACGACAAACTTTTGAAACATACGCAACTTTAAGTTTGATCAGTCCATCACTGGTAAGGTAATTAACTTACCAGTGATGGTACTCAATTAATGTTTAAGGACACGAATGCGTACTGGTGCACCACTTGTGTGCACCCCTGTATATATATAGTGTGTGTATGTAGATGGTCTGCTCCTATGTTTTCCTTGTCCTCTGTACTTCATTATTCTATGAGGTCTCTGTAGGTAACAGGAGTCTGTGTTACTATCCTAGCAATGTGTGTTCTGTCTTCAGACACGCCCCGTAATGAATATTCATAAGGAAGCAGGCGAATCAGAACACATTGAGCTTCATTAACAGAGACTTAACCTTTAATGTTAAGAATGTAAAGTGTGGGCTGTATTCAGGGGTGGGGAGAGGCCAGGGTTACTGGCAGGGAGGGGTTCTGGTCCAGTCAGTGGTTTCATGGCGGCTCTCCCCCTCTCTCAGGCCCGGGGAAGGAGGAGTGTATTCAGTGTGCCAGAGACTTCCTGCAGCAGGAGTGGAAGTGTGTCCCAGCATGCACTGGGGGGTATTACCCGGGCGATGCGGCTGGGCTGCCGCAGAAGATGTGTCGCAGGTGAGTTACCCCCGCCCCCGACCCCCGACCACACACACACACACACCCCCATCGCACGCCCCCAATCACACACACACACACATCACACGCCCCTGACCACACACACACACACACACACACACCCATCACACGCCCCTAACCACACACACACACCCCCATCGCACGCCCCCGATCACACACCACACTCTCCACTCACTCTACACCGGGGGGGGTCCTGACCCCCGTTTAATCCAGCGTAAATTCTGGTGCGTATACCTGCCCAGCGTGGATTTATTATTAATTAATTAATCTTAATATTAAGATTTTTTTCCAGTTTTTCTCCCAATTCGGTAGCCTATTACACCTTCTATTTTATTTAGATTCACCCTCCCCACACGAGTCCGCCGCTCGTCTCTACGAGGCAAGCTAATTCTCAGAGGGCAGCGAACGCCGCTTCCTTCGAGACAGAATTCACCCCCACCCAGTCTGGAGACTCCCTTACGTGCTTCACGGCGAGCTCGTGCCAACAGACGGATTAGTCCGTCTCATCGGTTTGAAACCTGACTGCGTCAGTCCGGCCCTGGTCATCAGCCCCGATCGGGGGCAGCGTTTGGCTGTCCGCCCCAGGGGGAGGGGGAGTCGGCATGAGCTCGCCGAGGAGCAGTAAGGGCGTTCCTAAAGAGCAGGGGGGTGAAGTTCCGTCTCGGAGGAGGCGGATCATCGCCGGCCTCGGGGATAATAGCTTGACCTGGAGGACGGGCGGCGGGCTTGTGAGGGGAGGGAGAATCTAAATAAAGAGAGGGTTGAATTGCCTATTAAATTGGGAGAAAAACGGGGAAAAATTTGAAACAAAATTATTATCATTTTTAAAAATTCATCCATCTCATAAGCAGTTAATAAACACCGGCTGATGTAAACGATGACGTCGTGATGATGTCACTCATTCTGGACAGAGGGAGACTGACTTGCCTGGGTCTGCAGAGCGAGTTTTCTAAGAACTATAACTTCCGAGTAATTATAGTCCCGGTGTCTCCCGGAAGCTCACAGGAAGTGGTGCACAACACCGATGAGTCAGTGTACCTCGGTAACCTTGGTAACCTTGTCACATATCTCCTGGTGCCTTCTCTCACTCCTCCTTTTGTTCTTCTTGTTTGTTTTGCCTCCTTTGTCCCCCCCCCCTCCCCCCCATGTCCATAATTGCCTATAAATCAGAGCCAGGCTGCAATTTAAGAGGAGCAGGCGAGCTGACGCTGGGATAAATCTCTCACCTGCACCGTAGCTAAAAATTTACGGTGGCATCAGAGCCCTTTAGATCACTGTAATGGCTGTGACTGAGGCCGACGCACAATGGAAGGGTGACTCTCTCTTTCTTTTGTGTTATTTCTTTATTATTATTATTATTATTTTATTTCCCCCCCACCCACGTACGCATTTTTATAAATCGTTGGTTTATGGGTTGCCCTCGGCCAGCCAAATATAAGCTTTTAAAAAAAGAGGTCATGGCTTTGCGACCGCAGTTTTCGAATGAGTTCAAGTCTCGCTTGGGGGAATTGACGGGGAGGAGCGGGGGGCGGTGTGGGGGTGTGTTGCTGTCAGCCTACGCAGCGTTCTGGGTGGCGGGAGGCGAGAGGCGAGAGCTCGCAATAAAAGAGCGGGAAAAGGTCGTGACCCCTCCGCCGTTGGCGGTAGCGAAGACTGGTATGGAGTAATTTGTCAGTTACGAGAAATAACCCAAATTCGCCTCCCGCCGTCCTCCTCTGGCCCTCTGTGACTCGAGGGACCCGGGAGGTCACCGGGAGGTCACCCTATAAACGGCAGCTTGCGCAATCCTTCCCACGGCTGGACAACAGTGCCGTCTAAACAAATAAACTCGGACGTGTTTACGCAACGATCCCGGTCCTGACCGCATTCGGGGGTCGGTGAACTTTCCAGGAAATTTCCATTTTGTGTGCGCTCTCTCTCTCGCAACCACTTTGGCACTTCGTCCTGAACTTTTCGGAAGGATTTGTTCAGTCCTCAATTCTCTCCGCTTCTCGCAAATGTTTTTCATTAGATGTCACGTGACTGCCAGTCGATGAGGTGCAATAATTGAGAGGGAGGGGGGAAAACACATTTATTTAGTGATTTCATTTGTTATTGAATCGTAGAGCCATCTGCACCTCCTGAAACGAGTTAATGTGACCCTGGCAAGCTGAGGGTTGCTGGTTCGAATCCCAGGAAAGCCAAACGAAAAAACTATGAACTGGAAACCAGAGGGATGCTAGTTCACTTCCTGGGGCACTGCCGAAGTGCCCTTGAGCAAGGCACTGAACCCCTAAAACTGCTCCAGGGGCGCTGTACTATGGCTGACCCTGCGCTCAGACCTCTCTTAGGAGAGATATGCAAAAATTTGTATGCAACAAAAATGCAGCAATGTCAGCATAATGGTTAAGGAACTGGGCTTGCAATGCAGAGGTTGCAGGTTCGATCCCAGGTGGGGCATTGCCGTTGTACCCTTGAGCTAAAGGCACTTAACCTGGATTGCTTCAGTAAATATCCAGCTGTATAAATGGATTGTATGTAAAGAAATGTGAAACTAAATCTGGATAAGAGTGTCTGCTAAATGTCTGTAATGTAATGTAATGTAACGTAATGTAAAAAGACACATTCCAATGACCTTGTGTGTAACTTGTGTGAAATGGCAATAACGATTATTATAGTCTATTCTATTCCAAGTCCTGCCCAAAGCGGAGTTATCTTGGCTGTGAGGCCTTCCACGATGTTATCTTGAAGCTCTCAGAGAGAGAGAGAGAGAGAGAGAGAGATCTCTTCATGGCACTTTTTCAGTCCTGGGACTGGTGATCTGTTTGTGTTGGGGTCTGTCCCCTGTCCCAAACTCCTCTTCTGACGCCGTTAGGTAGCCATGGTTACAAGCAGGAAGGTGCAGTGCTGTCCTGTCCCCTTTCCATCCAGATGAGGTGACAAGCATTTAATCAAAGCATATATTTGGGGAGGGGGAACTCATGCCGGAGTTGCTTTTCGCTTTGCTTTTAATTCCTTGTGATCTGTGTTTGAAAGAGGGGGAGGAGTGTGAGTTTAGCCGATGTCACTCGCTGCCACATCAATTTCCCCGATCCCTGCACGGCGTCGCAGATGGCCACTTTATTGTCTGCGGTTAATTACGCGCCTGCAAGACGATATTCGGTTCCACGTCTCGGTATGGATTTCCTGGTCTGTCCGTTAAACCCCCCGCACCCCCGGCCCCTGCGCGTGCAGACCGCTCGTTTCGGTGGGGGGGGGGACAGCAGCTCAAAGTCCCCGTGAGGAAGAAGCACCGGAGCCCGCCCTGCAGCCCAAGCCAGTTGGCAGCAGCCGGGCGATAATTAACCGAACATCAATGAATCCTTTTTTTTCGTGCGCTTGACAGACAAGGTGAAGTCAGCGCGCTCGCAAACATCGAGTTTAACATCCTGTGTAAGTGGGGAACGGGCGGGGCGGGGGGGAGAAGGACGCCTGAAGGCCAATTTATGCTTTACGCGGCGAGGAAAGTTCCGAGTTTTGAGCTTTCCGCGACTCGCTGGCAGTGTCACGCCGTCTCTATGGCAACCAGCTGAGCAAACTGATGTTTATTTACTTCGACAAAAAAAAGGCTAAAGTTAGCGAGCTTCATTTGGCCGTGATACCAGGTTGCTAGTGTAGTGGGTGAGCTCTGGTACGTGAGCGCCCGTTGCAGAAGGTGACGTGGATAAGAGTACGATTAGTTCTGGACTTGAGTCTTTAGCTCAGCGGGCTAAATCGCTCTCTTGTCGCGTCGAGATCCCTCGGTTCGAAACTCGCTGTGTGCAGAACCAGCCACAGTTACACTAGCTAGCTAGATATTGATAGTTTTGCTTATCTAACGTTAACAGAGATATTTTACCTGTCACGCAACTGTTTCCACTTATATTTGTATTCAAGCTAGTCTCTGTTGAGATTACTTGAAATCTCCCCCCATGAAATTGAGCGTCTTTATAATAATTTCTTGAGGAGTTATAAATTTGAGTATACCTCCTCACCTGCTCCGCAAACAATTATTCAAACCCGTCCATTGACTATCACATGAAAACAACTAAACAAAGTCAGATGTAAGATTACGCGACCTTTCATTTCTCTGGAGGTGCCGCGACACATTTCTGTCCTTTTGACGTCACTTTTGTCCTGCGATGTGTCGTGGGCACTTGACGCGTAAAGCATAACTTGGCCTTGGCGCTTCGACGTGCCGTTTGAAAACGAGCGAAGCGACCACGGCCCGGGCTGACCTTCGCATCGTGAGCCAGTGTCTTTGAGACGGTTTTATTTTCACACTTAAAGACTTAAAGAATACCCACCTGCCTGGAGCTAGCACTCTGTTTCCACAAATATCACCGATGTTATCGTGCTGCTGTTTTCGTTACCGTGGAGTTAACTCTGTGCCCCAGGATCCCTAAGGCTGGTGAAAAATTGATATTTTTGTTTTCAGAGCCAAGAGAAGATGTTTTTTAATTATTTTTTATACAATACAGGGCTATCGCTTAAGTCCTGCTATTGTCTTTCTGTCACTTCCAGGGCGTTAAATGTTTTATGGCACAAAAGCATGGAGTGATTTATGACGCCTTTGATCGTCGTCTGTCTGAACTCACTGTTCTCAGTATGCGCGCGAGGAAGTCGCAGTATGTATTGGCTGGCACTGCTTCATCTAACTATATAACCAGATTAATATATGCGGACACTTTTAGCGACTTACAGTAATGAATGCATACATTTTTCAGTAGATGTGGTCCCAGTGGGAATTTAACCTACAACCTAAGCGTTGTCAGCGCCACGCTCTACTGACTGAGCCACACAGAACCACGCTCTACCTACTGAGCCACACAGAACCATGCTCTACCTACTGAGCCACACAGAACCACACTCTACCTACTGAGACACACAGAACCACGCTCTACCTACTGAGCCACACAGAACCACGCTCTACCTACTGAGACACACAGAACCACGCTCTACCTACTGAGACACACAGAGCCACGCTCTACCTACTGAGACACACAGAACCACGCTCTACCTACTGAGCCACACAGAACCACGCTCTACCTACTGAGACACACAGAGCCACGCTCTACCTACTGAGACACACAGAACCACGCTCTACCTACTGAGACACACAGAACCACGCTCTACCTACTGAGCCACACAGAACCACGCTCTACCTACTGAGACACACAGAACCACGACACACAGAACCACCTACTGAGACACACAGAACCACGCTCTACCTACTGAGACACACAGAACCACGCTCTACCTACTGAGACACACAGAGCCACGCTCTACCTACTGAGCCACACAGAACCACGCTCTACCTACTGAGCCACACAGAACCACAGTTTCTGTTTTATCTGCTCAGTGAAATCACTTGAAGTTCTGTACTGAAATCATGCGTTTGGTGTTGTGTTTTGTGTTTTTGCACCGTTTCGTTAAAGCAGAGCACCGAACCTTGTATTTCTTTTGGTTTTTCCAACACCATGGATTTAACCTTTCTATTTTTTTTAGCACTTAAAAGACTACCTTCAGTCTTCGGTCGGGGGAGAGGGGGAGAGGAGTTAAACTGCATACAAATTGCCACGCAGTGCGATAAGCAGACCGTGCCTCCATGCTGAATCCGTTTGCTTTGATTTGACGGGGGAATAGGACAGCGCAGCCGTCTTATCTCAGAATCGTCTGTTCGTCCCCCGAGCATGCAAAAAATTCTGATCGGCCTTTTCTCCATTTCCCAATACCCCCCCCTCTTTCTCCATCAGGGGCGATTCTAGGATTTGACCTTTAGGGGCTCAGCCCCCAATGAGAATGTGAGATGTACACATGCAAAGCACAAGCTCTACATTTTAAATTAATTTACTGTTACATTCCCCCAAAACAAAAAACACCACAATGGTGGTCGCTCTCAAAATTGAAATACCTACTCTCTCTCTCTCTGTCTGTGGTATTTTAAAAAATAGATATTAAGTAAAAATGAAAAGAATGACTAAACATTTTCAGGGGGGCTGAGATGAAAGACGGAGGGGGACTAAAGCCCCCCTAAACAGGCTCTAAAATCGACACTGTTCTCCTTAATTTCCGTTTGTGTTTCCAGATGTGAGGAGAACTGCCTGAGCTGCCAGGGTCCCGGGGTGAGCTGCACGCGCTGCCGAGACGGATACAACCTGCTGAGCCAAACCTGCGTCACCAACGCCACCTGCAACAACGGTAGGTGACCTCACGCGCACGCCCAAAACACGCCTGCAACAACGGTAGGTGACCTCACGCGCACGCCCAAAACACGCCTGCAACAACGGTAGGTGACCTCACACGCGCGCCCAAAACACGCCTGCAATAACGGTAGGTGACCTCACACGCACGCCCAAAACACGCCTGCAACAACGGTAGGTGACCTCACGCGCACGCCCAAAACACGCCTGCAACAAAGGTAGGTGACATCACACGCGCGCCCAAAACGTGCCTGTAACAAACATCTACATTTTAGGCACTTAGCAGACGCTCTTATCCAGAGCGACTTACAGTTTACATTTCTACAGCTACATTTCACAATCCATTTATACAGCTGGATATTTTACTGAAGCAATTCAGGTTAAGTACCTTTAGCTCAAGGGTACAACAGCAGTGCCCCACCTGGGAATCGAACCAGCAACCTCTGAGTTACAAGTCCAGTTCCCCCCTAACCATTACACTACACTGCCGCCCCAACAAAACGGCGGGACCTAGTTTGCCGGTCATGGCTATATAGCAACCCTATTTCCCCCTATTTTGTCCAACTCCCACGAGTCCCCATAGTGATGACGGAAAGTGTCCGTCCCTCGTTCCAGCGGTCTTACACCCACAAGGCACCAGGAAAACTCGTCTCCAAAACCAAAACTACAGTCTCTCTGACGCTTTTGAAGATTTAAGTTCAAATTCAAATCGTCTTTAATATTCAGAGGTTTTTGGTTCACTCTTCATATTGTTTCGTGTAAAACATTAAACTCAGGGCCTCCTGCGTGTTCTCGTGGTTTCAACGCCCGACGCTGGCCCCAGGGAGGGGGGAGGGAAGCCGACACAGTTCGCTGCGCACAGGAGTGGCTCTGGGGTACCGGAATTACAGTCGACGGCACGATGAGTGCCATCTCGGAGGAGGCAGCGCTTCGCCCTTGTCACTGCCGGTCACAGGGCTACGGCAGCGAACTACGAGGGAGGGGATTGAACTAAGCACAGCGGGAGTAATTGGCTACCAAATTGGGAGAATAACGGGGTAAAATCAAAGAAGAAAAAATATATATATTTCACTCTGTCAAAGAACTGGAACTTCGTGTGCCGCCACCGTTAGCCATGTGCCTCCCAGATAGCAGCAAATGCACATCTGGGGGAAAACAGGGTCACTGTCTAGCCACGACCCCAGTTTGGAGACGTGTGCAAACTCTGCTGCTCTGAGAACAGGAAGCGGAGAGCGTTGAGGGATGATAGACGATGTCACAGCTATGATTCATGCTCTTTCCCTCCGAATGAAGAGATTAAAGTCCTTCTAATTGTTATTGAGAAAAGTCTTCGGGCTCTGCCCATTGGAGCAGCTGCCACTTCTATAATATGCACCGTTGATGACAGATCTTTTTTTTGTTGCCTGTTCAATGCTGAGTCATGTGGTCTGGGCCCGTTGGACCAGGATGTGGTGCTGCAGTGGGGCAGGTCTCCTGAACTCCTTAATGAATATAAATTGGGTTGTTAACACTGGCTGCCTTTTGAATAACTTTAGGGCTGTTTAAGGCTGTGTCGGAGGGAAGAACTATTTCTTTATGGGGGTCATGCTGGTTTCTGTTTCGATTTATATTCAGCAAGAGGATGTGTCCCGGTACCGCACCTGGGTCACAGGTCTCTTCTTACAGCTGGGCAGCGTCTGGTCCTCCCATTGTGGAAATAACCCCCGTCGGTGTCCAGAGTTATTAGTATGAATGATATGAAGCCATGATTATATGTTTTCTTTCTTCGAAGCGAAGGTTCCATCTGTCTTTTGATGCTGAATTAAGTCCTGTGTTTACAGAGGAGTTAAAAAAAAAATATATATATATATATGTATATATATACATTTTGTTTATGATTTTATCCCATTTTAGTAGCCAATTACACCCACTAGTTTTCATGTCAATCCCCCCCTTGTAATGTGAGTTCACTGATGTAGCCCTGAGACCGGCAGTGACAAAGGCGAAGTATCGTCTCCTACCTGCGTCAACTGTAACCCGTCAACTGTAACCCGTCAACTGTTACCCGGTACTCCAGAGCCACTCGTGTGCGCCCCTAGTGGCACTCCCGGCCAGAGCCGGTACTGGCGCGGCCGGTGGAATCGAACCCCGGTCGCGGTGGCCAGTGTCGAATATTGTAACCGCTAGGTTTTTGATACTGAATTAAGTGTGTGTGTATCTGTCTGTGAGTGTGTGTGTGTGGATCTGCCTGAGTGTGTGTGTTTGTCTGAGTGAGTCAGTTGAGTCAGTTGAGTCAGTTGAGTCAGTTGAGTCAGTTGAGTCAGTGAGTCAGTGAGTGAGTGAGTGAGTGAGTGAGTGAGTGAGTGAGTGAGTGAGTGAGTGAGTGAGTGAGTGAGTGAGTGAGTGAGTGAGTGAGTGAGTGAGTGAGTGAGTGAGTGAAAAAAGTGTGCTTCTCCACGTCTCAGGTCTTGAGGTGGATTTTTGATGCTGAATTAAGTCTTAAACAAGTCTATCTTCTGCGATCAGTGTTGCTCGTTGGTGAACTTCGAGCGCACAGGCCCACAGACGCTTTTATCCAAACGACTTATAGAAAGTGCATTCAGCTCGAGTGAAATGAACAAACACTTGATGCTGTAACGTCTAAAGCTCATCATTCATCAAGTACACCACATAAACAACACAAGGGCTAATTACAGGGAAATTAACAATGAGTGCAACAAGATTTTATTTAATAATTTTTTTAATATAGGGATGGGTGAGTTAAGGACAGGTGGAGGTTACGGACAGACGAACAGATGGATGGATGGGTGGGTTAATCATCTACAGACACAACACAACTTTTTTGTGTGTCTACAGATTGTCCAATGTGTGTGTGCGTGTGTGTGTGCGTGTGTGCGTGTGTATGTGTATGTGTATCTGTCTGTCTGTCTGTCTGTCAGTGTGTGTGTGTGTGTGTGTATCTGTCTGTGCGTGTGCGTGTGCGTGTGTGTGTGTGTGTGTGTGCGTGTGCGTGTGCGTGTGTGTGTGTGTGTATCTGCCTGAGTGTGTGTGTGTGTGTGTATCTGTCTGTGTGTGTGAGTGTGTGTGTGTGTGTGTGTGTATCTGCCTGAGTGTGTGTGTGTGTGTGTGTGCGTGTGTGTGTGTGTGTGTATCTGCCTGAGTGTGTGTGTGTGTGTGTGTATCTGTCTGTGTGTGTGAGTGTGTGTGTGTGTGTGTGTGTATCTGCCTGAGTGTGAGTGAGTGTGAGTGTGAGTGTGCGTGTGCGTGTGAGTGCGCGTGTGCGTGTGTGTGCGTGTGTGTGCGTGTGTGTGTGTATCTGTCTGTGAGTGTGTGTGCGTGTGTGTGTGCGTATCTGTCTGTGTGTGTGTGTGTGTGTGTGTGTGTGTGTGTGTGTGTGTGTGTGTGTTTGGGGGAAAAAGTGTGCTTCTCCACGCCTCATCCTAT
This sequence comes from Aldrovandia affinis, assembly GCA_029706075.1. Taxonomy (NCBI): domain Eukaryota; kingdom Metazoa; phylum Chordata; class Actinopteri; order Notacanthiformes; family Halosauridae; genus Aldrovandia; species Aldrovandia affinis. The sequence continues at coordinate 3,378,313 of JAINUG010000091.1, read as the reverse complement.
ATATGCGTCAGCTTTCTGGACACAAAGGTTTTGAGGTTGCCGCTTGTTTTGAGGACGACGCGATGATTCAATGTTCAGTAAGACAGGGTCTCATGTCTTAAACTGTGGGTGGAAACATGTGGAAGATGTTTAGCCTTTATTAAGCCCGGTAATTACTCACTGAGATCGCAATATCTTTTACAAGACGGGCCTGGCCAGGAGGCCAGCGTACAATTGGTTTTCAAACTACAGTACATCAAAACAACAATTATGTACAAAAAGTCCATATGAAGTCCTTAACTGCCATTACATACTGTAGCTATTTAATACTGAATCTTGATAATACTGGAAAATAAATGCTTGGGATTACTTTCTGTATCTTGGGAGATTTGAATTGCCTTTAAGTGTGTTTTAGCTGCGCTTATTTATTTTTTAGACTTAACCCGCATATTTCAATAATCTACCCCTTTTCTCTCCAAATTCTCTTTTTTAATATACTCTGTACAGTCGCTTCTTTTGCCTCAAAATCTCCCATAAAGATTTAGTCATGCACTGTGTTTTTTTCCCATCTTGTTCTTTTCTCAATTTGGGAATGAATTTTCACTGTGCATCAACCATGACCCCTTTAAATGTGTTCCATTTTTCATTCACAGTTCTGCAGTTTAGAAGTTTTATCCAATCTACATTACTTAAATTCTCTCTAATTTTATTAAAGTCAGCTCGTCTGAAGTTAAAAACTCTAAGAGTTAGAGGAGGCTGTCTTAACTTGCCAAAAAACCACTGCACTGTGGTCCCTTGTGGTTCCACTACGTCTGAGCTGCAAATTCTGTCAGGATTGTTACACAAAACCAGATCCAGTATTGATTTCCCTCTCGTAGGCTGAGTAACAGACTGCTCCAAAAAGCAGTCATTAACACCAGTCATGAAAAACTCCTCTTCACATTTACCCTGTCCTGACACTACTTCCCAAGTAGTAGAGGGGGAATTGAGGTCGCCCATTATTATCGTCTCTCCTTCCTGACAAACTTGATTTTATGTTTCCATAGAGCGTAGTATTCATGTTTCTGTCTGAAGCTGGAGGTCTATAGCATACTCCTATATTAAGGCCCTTCTCCTGTTCTCCCAGCAGTCTAATCCAGATGTCCTCACGAGGAATGAGAGGGTTCATTCCTGGAATTTCCTGCACATTAAGATCGTCTTTCACATAAAGGGCCACTCCCCCTCCTCTTTTATTTGTTCTAGCCTTCCTAATCAGTTTGTACCCCTCCACATTATATTCATCGCCGTCCACTGCACCAAAAAAATGCTATTTAAAAAAAATTATTCTAGCGTTTAAACACACAGGAACAGGAAGTATTACCAGTATATTTCTTCTCCTCCTCTCCCACTACTGACTGCTCCAGACCACCTCTATTAACATTAAGCTCTAATTATTATCATTATTATTAAATCGTTCTTCTTGGTAGGATTTGTGGAGCCTTTCACACTCACATCCTCACAGCGAATTCAGGTGCGCACCGCGGTCGATAGAGTATGATGCCATCCCATGATGCTTTGCGGTTTGTTTGAGAGACCAGGGGCCGTATGTACACAGACTCTAAGAGTAGGAATGCTGATCTAGGATCAGGTTTCCCCTGTCCATATCCTAACCATATCCATTATGAGCTAAAAGGCTAAACTGATCCTAGATCAGCACTCGTACTCTTAGAATCTGTGTGCATACAGGCCCCAGATGTATTACAGGGACGTGTTGTAATCCCAGTGAATCGCTGAGGGGAGTGTTTGGCCGGGAAAGGGAAGCATGTTGCCAAGGGTAAACAGGGCCCCCCCCACACATGCCTTCACTGTGTCCTCACCCCCCCCCCCATTACGTAAGGCCCTGAGGCCTGGTTTCCAGGGCGATGGACACTCCGGGCCCCAAACGAAGAGGAATTCTACTGTACAGAAGTGGTGCAAACGAACACAGGATCGAGAGTGGGGTGCCCTCATATTGCCAAACATGCTGCTCTGGTACCAGTTTTTTTTTTTTACATTTACAGCATTTAGCAGACGCTCTTATCCAGAGCGACTTACAAGATGTGCATAAATACATGGTAGGAACAATCATAGTTCTCGCAAGAGATCAGTGCAGTAATACAGCGATAGACATCATTGTTGGCAGCTGTGTACCGTACCTGTAACACTGGGAAGGAAAAGGTTAGTAATTTTTTTAAATTATTATTATTAAATTGAGTAAGCAGGGATACATAGTGTTTAGCAAGTAGGCAGTGATGATGACAATTAGCTAGAATTCAGTGGTAGTGGAGTGTGAAAAGGTTTTGAGTCTCTTGCGGAAGATCGCAAGTGATTCCGCGGTCCTGACCGATTGCGGAATGTCGTTCCACCAGCGAGGGGTCAGGACAGAGAAGAGACGAGACCGCGAGGAGCGGCTGCCAGGCGCCCGGAGGGATGGGACAGTCAGTTTGCCAGAGGAGGCGGAGCGGAGGGGTCTGGCTGGGGTGTAGGGAGTGATGAGTGACTGGAGGTATACCGTAGTCCACTTCATCGTGAAGGGGGTGAAGCTGTATAAATCTGGTCCTGCTCCGAGCAACAGCATCTGTTTTATGCACCACACACAAGTAGTGAAATGATGTGCAAACGTTTTTGGGGAATTGACACAACCCATATCGCTCGCTGATTTTACATGACTGCTGTTTGATGTGTTCCCAGAAAAGTGTTCTTGCTTTTTAATGATGCGGTTATTTGTTCTTGTCTGTTTTATCTGTTCTGTGTTTTTGTAAATGATCTTACTTTTACAATGCGTGTTTCCATAACTGCACTTTTTACTCTACATTTTACTCTGTATATGTTGTTATTGTAATCAGGGAACATTTGTAAAAGAGATCTATGATCTCAATATGGCTTCCCTGAATAAATAAGAAAATAAGCCCCCTCTGTGGTGCTCTGTCGTTTTGCAAACCATTTTGAACGTGGCAAAAAAAAAAAAAAAAAAAAAGATTATACCCTCGCTAAAAACCACTAATCACAGCCATGCAGCTCTGATGGAGTCTGTCCCACTGCCGGGACAAATCCGTGTGAAACCAGAAGATCTTCGGTTACAGCTGGACCCATTCCAGACCAGAGTCTGTCCCAAGTGAGGAAGGCAGGCAGTGGGGTTTAGGGTGTGAGCAGTGAGCTGGGTCTGGATCAGCTCCAGTGTCTGGAGACAGCATCTCGCCCAAGAGAGGACGTTCTGTTGGGTTAGGGGCTGGGGGCTCACTCCCTAAATCTATTTATTTATTTAACCAATATTTAACCAGGCAAGTTTAATTGAGAACAAATTCTCATGTACAATAACGGCCTGGCCAAGAGGCCAAACACAGCAAAAACATATTACAATCGGACAAACAGGAATTTAAAAAACACACACAGGCATCAAAGATAAAGAAGACACAGAACTCCTGCATCAACTGTAGCAGGAGCATGAGTCTGTGAACATATCACAACATAACATACGCCATTTAGCAGACCTTTTATCCAAAGCAACTTACAGTAGTGAATGCATACATTTTTCAGTATATGTGGTCCCAGTGGGAATCGAACCCACAACCTACCTACTGAGCCACACAGAACCACACTCTACCTACTGAGCCACACAGAACCACGCTCTACCTCCTGAGACACAGAACCACGCTCTACCTACTGAGACACACAGAACCACGCTGTACCTACTGAGCCACACAGAACCACGCTCTACCTACTGAGCCACACAGAACCACGCTCTACCTACTGAGCCACACAGAACCACGCTCTACCTACTGAGCCACACAGAACCACGCTCTACCTACTGAGCCACACAGAACCACGCTCTACCTACTGAGCCACACAGAACCACGGTCTACCTCCTGAGACACAGAACCACGTTCTACCTACTGAGCCACACAGAACCACGCTCTACCTACTGAGCCACACAGGACCACGCTCTACCTACTGAGCCACACAGAACCACACTCTACCTACTGAGCCACACAGAACCACGCTCTACCTACTGAGCCACACAGAACCACGCTCTACCTACTGAGCCACACAGAACCACGCTCTACCTACTGAGACACACAGAACCATAAAATGTGTGAAAATGTCCATGATCAGAGATTTAAAAACAGGAGCTGATACAGGATGATCCAGTCTCAGGGTTTCTGCAGCTCATTCCAGTCTGAGGCTGCGGCTGAAATGAGGAGCGGCCCAGAGTAGTGCTGACTTTGGCGGTCACTAGTTGGATGTAGCTGGCAGATCTGGTAAATTGTCCCTCTCCCTCCCTCCCTCTCTCCCTCTCTCTTTCCCTCTCTCTCTCTCTCCCTCCCTCTCTCTCTCCCCCCCCCCTCCCTCCCTCTCTCTCTCTCCCCCTCTCCCTCTCTCTCTCTCCTGTAGCGGACGAGGTGTTCTGTGAGATGGTGAAGTCCAACAGGCTATGTGAGAAGAAGCTCTTCCGTCAGTTCTGCTGCAGGACGTGTCTCCTGGCCGGGTGAAAAGCTCTCGGGGAGTTTGAGCGCCTGTGTGCGATGGCCTCTCACTCTGTTGTACATTTTTAAACTAGTTTGTCTCCTCAGTCACTTAATTTCGAAGAACCCTTTAAGGTGCTTATTTGATTTTTAGTATAAAAAATTTAAAAAAGTATTACGGTTGTATTTTTTTAATATATAAACTGCATACATAACATGTACAAAGTGTTTATTTTTTATTCAAAAACTGCATTATTACAAAATATGGTGCTTTGTATGACTGTATATGGCAGTGTATGAATATCTGAACCACTGTTTCAGACACAAATTGGTACCATAATACGGCAGTGTGAACAGGTTTATGAACATAAAGTATTACTTGTAAAGTAGGCCTTTTCATATACTTGATCATTGTATTTCCTTAAAAAAAACAACTTTGTAAAAGGGTTGTAGTTTTTGTAAGAAAAAAACAAACCTGTAGAAAGCAATTAAATATATAAGGTTCATTCTGTTGTAAATTTTAGAAATTCTATTTGCCATTTTTATTTTGTTTCTGTGTAATGTTAATAAGATCAAATAAAAACTCAGAACATTTCAGCAGGGCCTTGTTTTTATTTAAAAACGCTCTTGTCTGTGGAACATGTGTGAACGCCTGGCTGGGAACCGCATTCTTTCATGAAGTGAGACGTTCTTCGTTAGTTTGGGATGAGTGGGAGTAGAGAGTCTGGAGCAGTGACAGCCTCCGAGCCCGGCGGTTCATCTGTCCGTCTCCACATGGCTTCCCTTGGGTTTCCTCCTTCCTCCAGACTGTGGTTTCCTCCCACAGCCCAAAGCTTGCTTTCTAGGATGTTCCTGTGTGCGTGTGTGTGTGTGCGTGTGTGTACGCGTGCGTGTGTTTATGTGTGTGTGAGCATGTGTGTGTGTGTGTGTGCGTGTGAGTGCATGCGTGTTTGAGTGCATCTGTGTGTCTGTGTATGTGTGTGTATTTGTGTGTGCGTGCATGTATTTATGTGTGTGTGTGTGTATCTGTGTGTATGTGTGCGTGCGTGTGTGTTTATGTGTGTGTGAGCATGTGTGTGTGTATGCGTGTTTGAGTGCATCTCTGTGTGCGTGTGTGCGTATGCATGTGTGTGTGTGTGTATGTATGTATGTATGTGTGTGTGTGTGTGTGTGTGTGTGTATGTATGTGTGTGTGTGTGCGTGATCCAGTGTCCCATCGAGGGTGTGGTCCCGTCTTCAAGCCTGAAGCTGCCAGGTTTGGCTCTCCCTTTAAATCTACACTCAAAGCCATCTTTATAGCGTCTCACTGAGACCCTCCTAACCCCAGAAATACATCGTACCTGCATCCCTCGTTTGTTTTTAATCTATGACTTTAACAGCAGCTGTGACAAGACGCATCGCATCTCCTGCGCTGAACCCTGCTCTCTGTCTGGAGAATACTTTACTTCTTTATCTTGAAAAGACCTGGCTTTCCTTTGCCATCAGCGAATGTTGACTTTATCTAGTTCAGCTTGATTTTCTAAGTAGAGCCCAGGGAACAGTATAGTCTCCCCCCATACCGACTAAAATGGTTTTAATCTGCGGTAGGTTTTTTTGTATTCCCCGTAAAGAAGAAACCCTTCTGTAAAATTCTCCGTGACGATCCGATTGCAAATGTTTTACACTAAAAGTGTCGGCGGATTCAGAAGTGCGGTAACGCAAAACCATTTATTGGGGGTTGGGGGGGTCCCCAGAGGAACCGGGCCGGTGTCAGTGGAGTTCACCCCCCTTTCCAAAAGTCACCAAAAAGCACTACCCATGTGCATTTCATTTTAAACAACTATCTGAACTCTTTGGAGGTCAATATCCCACCCCTCCCATCCCTCTCCTTATAAAAGGCATCATAATCGTTTAGCGTTTGAAGTGTTTCCTCTGACCTTTTGTACCGAGATTGTGGCTGTGTATTCCCCGCGGCAATTCATCTCTTCTTGGCCTCCATCACTCGAGGTCTGGTGCGCTACCACATGCCACGAACATGAACTTTGCTGGAGTGCCTGGAATTCCACATCCTGCTCGCTGCTCTCGGAGAGAAGATGGCCGGTTTGCCGTCGCCTGAGGTTTGCCGATATGGCAGCGAGCCACCGCGCGAGGTCTCTTGCGCTGAACCGATTTGTTTATATGGGAAGTTGTTGGGTCTGTAATCGCGGTAGATAACAGGATGAAATATCACGTTGTGCTACAATTCAGGGTCATTTACGAGACGAACCGAACCAAATTTGGTCTGATGTTATTTTCTTCAATAATCTCTGTTTATGGAAATGTATCCTCAAAACACAGAATTCGAGCGTTAACACTTATGTTTTAGGGGATTATAGTGGTTTAAAGTTTGAAGTATAGACTAGAAAAAAACACGAAATTCTTATTTAAATCACGTTTGAAGATTCGAACGTGCTTCTTATCTGTTTATATATTTGTCAAATAACGAATCTGCCTGTGTCATTGGTCTAATAAATGTCAACAAATAGCACGCTTTATTTAATATGACGTTCTTACGTACACAATGGGCACGAGTGGCAAGACACACGATTTTTCTATCGGAGAGTGTTCGCTGCTATCATAGCCGGCCCTGCAAAATGCCCAGGAAGGGACAGAAGTACCAAAAGTAGACCATCCAGCTATTGTGAGTACACACTTTCAATCTCAGTTAGTCTGTATAGGTTATGGTTTTAAATTGGTCATATTAATTACATGTTAAATTGCCGCTGGCTGAAGTGTCCTCCATTCTGGGGTTTGGGAAATGGCCGCCCTAACTGCCCGCACGTCTTGTGAAATGGGAACGGCTTGGCGGGAGGTTATTGTCCTTGATGGCGTGCCTCGTGCGTGTACCCACATGAGGGCCGAGTGAAAACGTCCTCGCTCAGATCTCTGGTGTTCCTAACTGAGCCGAGTGTGTGTGCAAACGTGCACCTGTCATATTTATGCCATATCTGTAGCTTCTTGTAAATATCCTGCTTTACATATCACCTCCTGAGTTATGATTGGACATGCAGGCCAGATGGGGGAGGTAATGTAGGTAAGAAACCTAAGATATGATTTTTGTCCTTCTAGCTTGTTGAACCTGTTGAGTGCATCAACTACATTACATTACATTTTACACTTTAGGCATTTAGCAGACGCTGTTATCCAGAGCGACTTACACAGTTTACATTTCTTTACACACAATCCATTTATACAGCTGGATATTTTTACTGAAGCAATTCAGGTTAAGTACCTTTAGCTCAAGGAAACAACAGCAGTGCCCCACCTGGGAATTGAACCAGCAACCTCTGAGTCACAAGTCAAGTTCCATTACACTACACTGCTGCCCACTACACAACTACTGTATGCTATATGAGGGGATGGAAATGGATCATTGCATCCAGAATTAAATAGTTTTCCCCCCAACGCTAACCCTAACCCGTGTGCGCTGAATCTGCGGTCTGAGGGGAGAGAGATTTTACGCCTGCTTTACACCCCTTTGAGTCTAAGTTTAGGCAAGTTTCAAAGCTTGTCTGAAAAGGTACGTAAAAGATACATAAAAATCACGAACTGCCAAAAATGGAAATTAAATTCTGATTGGAGGTCGTTGCTCTCAGCGCTCTCTCTATATTTGTCTCTGGCGCTCGTGCATCTTCATTAACGTCTCTCCACCAGTTGAGCCGAAGACTCCCTCCCACAACTTCTTCCCCTTCCCTTTTTAAATTTCATTACGAGGTAACTCGGTCAGCCCGCGTGATCGTTTAAAACCCTGTCAACGTGCGCCCCCCGTTGGCCACAGACGGAAAGGCACTTTTTGAAAACCTCTGAACTCAAGAAAAAAAGAAAAAAAAGGTTTAGCACACCTTTGAGAAAAGTTGTTTTTCTGGCGTTGATTTTCTAACCCTAACCCCCCCCCACACACACATTATTGAATAATAAAAATAACAATTGACAGATTTCAAACAAGTGCACCTTGCGTTTCTATTACAAATGGACTCAGTAGATAGAGTGTGGTTCTGTGTGTCTCAGTAGGTAGAGCGTGGTTCTGTGTGTCTCAGTAGGTAGAGTGTGGTTCTGTGTGGCTCAGTAGGTAGAGCGTGGTTCTGTGTGGCTCAGTAGGTAGAGTGTGGTTCTGTGTGGCTCAGTAGGTAGAGCGTGGTTCTGTGTGTCTCAGTAGGTAGAGCGTGGTTCTGTGTGTCTCAGTAGGTAGAGCGTGGTTCTGTGTGTCTCAGTAGGTAGAGTGTGGTTCTGTGTGTCTCAGTAGGTAGAGCGTGGTTCTGTGTGTCTCAGTAGTGTCTCAGTAGGTAGAGCGTGGTTCTGTGTGGCTCAGTAGGTAGAGCGTGGTTCTGTGTGGCTCAGTAGGTAGAGCGTGGCATTGGCAACGCTTAGGTTGTGGGTTCGATTCCCACTGGGGCCACATATACTGAAAAATGTATGCATTCACTACTGTAAGCCTCTTTGGATAAAAGCGTCTGCTAAATGGCTTCTATATTATTATGTTATATTACAAAGGCGGCTGCATAAGAGTCACACTCACGCTTTGTGCTTCAGATTGTCTTGGTTCTCCTGCAACCAGGTCGCTGGTCAAAAGGCAGGGTACGTGGGCTGTGACCTCACACACTGCGATGGCACCTGAAGGTGAAGCGGAGGTCCTGTCGTTGGCTCTTTGTGGTCGTAGACCCAGTGATGTCTCAACAGCCAGAGGTTTATTTACAGGTCGACTTTGTTTGAGGGTGAAAGCAGACTCTCGACACTAACTCCACCCCCCAACCCCCCCGATCGCTTTGTGGAGCCCTCAGTCACGGGCGAGATAAGCGGGTGAAACAAGCCCCCCCAGTTCAGGGGGTTAACGCGCCGCGCTGAATGCGTAGAAGAGCCCGGCCCCCTCTTTTAGCAGCAAACGTCCAGGAGGAATTGAGCCTGTCTCATCTGCGGGGGGAATCTGCGAGAGTCTAAGGTTATCTTTACGCTGTGTGGCTATCTCGCCCGGGCAGCTGAGAGGAACGTCACCGGTCACTCGCGGGACGGGGAACATGACTCACCCTGGGGCGGAGGGGGGGCGAAGGGAAGGAGCGGAGAGATATGGGCCAGGAAGATGGAGCTCGCGGTGTCACGGGTTCGAGTGAAGGAGGCGCAACCAGGGCCGGATCTCCGCATAGGACATAGGACATAATTCATATTACACTTACACGCCTAACAAATATATGTTCATCACACAGGATCCTTATTATTATTAGTAGTAGTAGTTGTCATAAAAAATAAACAACGCAAATGAAATCATATCTCCAATCTAACATTAAATCTAAGAACTCCATCTCCCAGAATGCCACGCCGGAGGGGGGGTTGGGGGGGCCCAAAACGGAGGCGGGGCCTTGGGTATTTCCACTTTTACATTTACTTTTAATTTCACTCCCCTACATTTCAAAGGCAAACGGGGTTAAACGTAGGACGTTTTTACTTTTCCTGGAGTAATATTTTATCAGGGTACTTTTACTCAAGTAAAGGGTTTGTGAACTTCATCCACCACTGCTGTGCCTTTTGGATGAGTCCGGCTGCAGAGCCCTTCTCCTGTCGCCTGCGGTGCAGCCAGCGCTTTGGGGCTGAGACCGGCCTTAGCTCCCTTTGTACTCGGCTGAGGCCAAATCTCCTCCAGGCTGTTTTTAGCCTGAGGGAATCCCCGTTCCTCCTCCAATCCCCATTCCTCCTCCAATCCCCGTTCCTCCTCCAATCCCTGTTCCTCCTCCAATCCCTGTCCTCCTCCAATCCCCGTTCCTCCTCCAATCCCCATTCCTCCTCCAATCCCCTGTTCCTCCTCCAATCCCCGTTCCTCCAATCCCCGTTCCTCCTCCAATCCCCTGTTCCTCCTCCAGTCCCCGTTCCTCCTCCAATCCCTGTTCCTCCTCCAATCCCCCCTCCTCCAATCCCCCGTTCCTCCTCCAATCCCCCGTTCCTCCTCCAATCCCCATTCCTCCTCCAATCCCCTGTTCCTCCTCCAATCCCCGTTCCTCCTCCAATCCCAGTTCCTCCTCCAATCCCGTTCCTCCTCCAATCCCCGTTCCTCCTCCAATCCCCGTTCCTCCTCCAATCCCCATTCCTCCTCCAATCCCCTGTTCCTCCTCCAATCCCCGTTCCTCCTCCAATCCCCGTTCCTCCTCCAATCCCCTGTTCCTCCTCCAATCCCCTGTTCCTCCTCCAATCCCCTGTTCCTCCTCCAATCCCCTGTTCCTCCTCCAATCCCCTGTTCCTCCTCCAATCCCCGTTCCTCCTCCAATCCCCATTCCTCCTCCAATCCCCTGTTCCTCCTCCAATCCCCGTTCCTCCTCCAATCCCCGTTCCTCCTCCAATCCCCTGTTCCTCCTCCAATCCCCTGTTCCTCCTCCAATCCCCTGTTCCTCCTCCAATCCCCTGTTCCTCCTCCAATCCCCTGTTCCTCCTCCAATCCCCGTTCCTCCTCCAATCCCCGTTCCTCCTCCAATCCCCCGTTCCTCCTCCAATCCCCGTTCCTCCTCCAATCCCCGTTCCTCCTCGCATCCCTGTTCCTCTGCTCCTCACCGTCCCAACGGGCCAAGGCGACTCCTGCTCCTAAAAGAGAATCTCACTGCCTCAGGTCGACACGTTGAAAGAGCTTCTGCAATGGACGGAAACCGTCACTAATCCCCCTTTGACTTCCAACACAAGGCAATTAGGGGGGAAAGTCTGGGTGTCAAGCTATGCGTATTAGCAGAAGAAGATAGGCTGTGGTTCAGTGCAATTTGACTAATAAGACTCAAACCCACCTTTTCAGACTCCACTAGCACTGAATTCTGTACATCTAGCCAATTGTCATCACCACTGCCTACTTGCTCAATACTTTTTGTATATGTAACCCTGCCTACTTCTCATTAAAACATTTATTTTTAAAAAGTACAGGTATGGTATGCAGCTGCCTACAATGATGTCTATCGCTGTATTACTGCGCTGATCTCTTGCGCGAACCATGTATTAATGCACATCTTGTCTGGATAAGAGCGTCTGCTAAATGCTTAAAATGTAAAATGCTATTTACACCTGCATCGATGGTAGTTATTATAACAGACCTGGCATTGCACACCCCACACATACAGGAAATGACATGAAAATTCACCTTCTGCGCTCAATTTGCCAGTATAACCACCACTCCAAGGTGCCAGTTTCTTTTATGACAGAGGAAGGGCTTGGACTGGAGTCTAGGAAGATGGCTTCATGTTCTGCTCATGAAAATCCCCTGTTTATTTGTGTATGTCTGGTTAAGGGCAGCTTGCCCTTGATTTCTGACCATTCTGCTGCTGCTAAATGCTTTTCACTTTTAGTCGTTTGCAACTTTCATGGCAAGACTTAAAGCCAGGAAACAACATCTGCGCTCGGCTTTATTATCCTGTCACTTCGAGAGTAACGGCTGCTTATAAAAACGCAGAGGCATTCTCCTACATCTGGATAAGGCTTCTGAGGTCCTGTCTCACACAAAGGCAAAAATAACCGTGCTTTCGCACAAATCAGCAATTCTAATATTGATCATAGTTATTAATAACAGATATATCATTACTTTCCATGTTAAAGAAACGAAATAAAATGACAATATTGCAAACAAAGATGGTTGGTTAGCTCCTGTTGTTTTGTTTTAAGTTATTAAGGAGAGCTGCTTGAATGCCAAACCCCAGGAACAACAAGGTTCTAAATCACAACGTGCGCACAAACACAAATGGTCTTCCTAACACAGAATTATCCTCTGAATGCTTCACAAAGCCATTTGGTCCTGCAGCTGGTGTCTTCATTGTTTTATTGACGCATTTGCATGCCGACCACCCTCCATTGTCTGTGGATCCAGCGGGGGAACATTTCCACCATCCTTTCTGTCCTCGTACCCTCTCTAATTATGATGCTCTTCAGTCCGCTGGCAGTGGAGGAGAGTGGGCTCCTCTGTGGGTTTGCTGGTCCCTGCGTGGATGTTTGGACAAATGGAGGCCAGGAAATGGGGCTGACTGGATGCTGAGTGAGACGAGTGCAGATGAACAATGCGCTGGTTCCCTGGTGAGAGCGAGCTCTGTTTTCCCCCTCGCACGCCCAGCCGTGCCAACGCCACAGGTCATTAAAACAAGCTGCTTATTCTTTAGCTCTTTATTGTTTGCTTTTACAGAAAAAGGTTTGCCTTCAAGCAGAAGTGTAACGAGAGAGAGGGAGAGAGAGCGAGAGGGAGGGAGAGAGAGGGAGCAAGAGGGAGAGAAAGAGGGGGAGAGTGAGAGAGAGGACGAGAGGGAGGGAGAGAGAGGACGAGAGGGAGGGAAAGAGAGGGAGGGAGAGAGGAAGAGAGGGAGGGGAAGAGAGGGAGGGAGAGAGAGGAAGAGAGGGAGGGAGAGGAAGAGGGAGAGGGAGGGAGGGAGAGGGAGGGAGGGAGGGAGGGAGGGAGGGAGGGAGGGAGAGGAAGAGAGGGAGGGAGAGAGAGGAAGAGAGGGAGGGAGAGAGAGGACGAGAGGGAGGGAGAGAGGACGAGAGGGAGGGAGAGAGAGGACGAGAGGGAGGGAGAGAGAGGAAGAGAGGGAGGGAGAGAGGACGAGAGGGAGGGAGAGAGAGGAAGAGAGGGAGGCGGGAGTTGCCATGGCAAACAGGAGGATGCAGGTGGGTTTGTTATCTCGTGTGCTGGAGGTCCAGGCTCAGCCCCGGGGGAAGAGACACAGCTTCATTTGGTTTCACAGACGCGCTCCTTTCTGTGGGAGAGACTGACAGAAAGAGTCCATCATCCCGACGCGCTAATCTGCCGCCAGAGCAGGCCCAGCACTCCCGAGAGTTCCCACAACCGCAGCGCCACTGTGAGGGAGTCACCGTGGGAAACAGAAGGCCGACCGGTGTTCGTAACATTTCCATTGAATATTAATGAGAGCAACAACAACAAAAAAAGAGGAAGAAGAGATTACTGAGGATGGTCGTGGTACAAAGTACAAAATGGATACATCAAGTGTCCACAGCGACTCCCTCACAGGGTGCGATGGGTTGATATATTCTCATCTCCGCTAGCATGAGAGAAACACAAAGCTAGCTCCTTCCGTGTGCTGTTGCCGGGCGGGAAACCACACTGCCTCTGCTCTGATTGACAGGTGTGAGTAAGACTTATTCCGTGTGCTGCTGCCTAAGACTAGCTTAAGGATGCCCTGGAGTCAAACGGTCAAAACAAGTCAAAACAACCTCCCTCTCCTGAAGAAACACATCCCATCCCCCTCGTCTCCCCTAGCAACCTGTGGAAATACAGCTGCGGGGATCTGTGGGTAAATCACACTTTTCTGCGGTCGCTGACTCATTCGGTCCATTTCAAATTATTTAATGTATTCATACGTTTTTTTTACCTGCTGTCGTGGACATTGGTGTTTATTCAGTTTATGATGTTTTAATTCTACAGATTCTCCTGATACCACACACTAAGTGGAGTATGAATTAATAAAATTGTATTTATATTGCGGGGTTTTTTTTTTTCCCCCTCAAGGAACTCAAAGCACTTTCCATGGATGGAGGAAACTCGACTCAACCAGCACCCATGTACAGCACCCACCTGGGTGAACATGACGGCAGCCATAGTGTGCCAGTACAAACTCACCACACATCAGATACACAGTGGAGAGGCCAGGAGGGAGGGGGGAATAAATTCCATGTATATATATATATATGTATTGTCTTGGTTGTGAATTTGGCCAGGACACCGGGTTAACACCCTACTCTCTTTTATAAAAGCGCCATGGGATCTTTTATGAGCACAGAGAGTCAGGACCTCAGTTTTTACCGTCCCATCTGAACGACGGACATGTAGTCCCGTGGGATCGAACCCACAACCTTGGCGTTGCCAACGCCACGCTCTACCCACTGAGCTACGGGACTCCTGTATGGACCCTAAACATCCCAGCCCAGCAGGGGGCAGACCACTGAAAGACCAACTTTCGACAACAACATTCATTATGCCTGTTTATACACACGCATACAGGCATAGTGTTTAGTGTATATGTGTATGTATATTTATAGCAAATCTGTGTATACACTGAGCTTGTATATACCGTGTAAACAATGTTTATTTAGGCTGGCTGGCAGTGTAGTGTAGTGTAATGGTTAGGGAGCTGGGCTTGTAACTACGAGGTTGCAGGTTCAATTCCCAGGTGGGGCACTGCTGTTGTACCCTTGAGCTAAAGGTACTTAACCTGAATTGCTTCAGTAAAATATCCAGCTGTATAAATGGATTGTATGTAAAGAAATGTAAACTGTGTAAGTCGCTCTGGATAAGAGCGTCTGCTAAATGCCTGTAATGTCAAATGTAAAAAGATGTTATGTTCTCCCTTGCAGGATTGCAGTTATGATGATGTTAATTTATGCCGTCGGGTATTAAAGCAGCCCCCAGTGCAGCGTTCGGGTCTAATTCTGTCTGTGAAACGGGGGCAGGTCCACGGGGGCTGCTTTCGCCGTCCACACAACACCCTTGGAGATACAATTAACATCACCAGGCTGGAGACCCAGGGCCCCGGCTGAGGGAACTAATCAGCCTGTTATTGTGGCTCTGGGAGGGGACCTCACCATCAGCAGCAAATGCTCACACACTCACGTCACGTCACCGGTTTTTGATTTTCTCCCATTTTAGTAGCCAATTACACCCTCTATTTTTCATCTCAACCCCCCTCGTATTGTGAGTTCGCTGCCGTGGCCCTGAGATCGACAGTGACAAAGGCGAAGTATCGCCTCCTCCGAGGTGGTCGACTGTAACTCCGGTACTCCAGAGCCACTCCTATACTCAGCGAACATCATGTCGGCTTCCCTCCCCCCTCCCTGGGGCAGACAGCCAATCGCCGCCCGCTAGTGGCACTCCCGGCCAGAGCCAACTCTGGCGCGGCCGATGGAATCGAACCCCGGTCGCAGTGGCCAGCGTCAAACAATGTACCCGCTAGAGCACCCAGGAGGCCCAAGAACAGTGTCCCTTTTGTCCAATAAAATTTGACCAGGACTCTTCGCATTGCAGCCCTTGCCTACGTCTAATTTTGTATTATTCCTCGTCGGCGTCTGAAATCACAGTTCTTATGAGAAAACTAAAATGCCATTTAGTCCCGCTCTGAGGTCACCCAATCGCCTTTTAACAGAGCGCTGTGCAGTGAGCTGCACAGAGAGCTGCACAGAGTCCCTTTAACAGAGAGCTGCGCAGTGGCCCTTTAACAGAGCGCTGCACAGTGGCCCTTTAACAGAGAGCTGCACAGTGTCCCCAGACTGATTTGGATGCTTTAGCTGCCAATGCATCTCCAGTTCTCCTGCACCGCTTCTCTCAAGCTGTTAGGTGGCAAATTATTTAAAGCGCTACCGCTTGGTTCTGCTCCAAGGTCTGGAATCGAAGCCTGATCATGCCGGTGTTGGCTGTGGCGGACAGGGCAGTGGGGCGCCCCCCCCCTCTCAGGGAGGGAGGTTTCTGGTTGGCAGGGAATCCCTTGCCTCATCGCACACCATCACAATCGTACAGTGCAACGACTGCGTAGCTCAGCTGGTGGACTGCGCAGTGCACAAAAACGCAGCAGCTGCTAGCTACAGTATGTGCTTCAGGGACGTGCTGATCTGCATTCTCCCAAACTGACATACGAGATGCCCTTGCAATTGGGCATTCAAAATTTGAAGTTTATTTTTTTTTAAGGGGAAGGGGAATAAAGATCTGTAGAAAAGTATTGTAGTGAAAGTGACCGTAAATAACCTGATTATTTTTAAGGTGCTACTTCTCACGGATCCTTAACCTGTCACTCTTGGGAAAGACATAGCGGAGACAGCAGACAGACCATTTCTTGTGGTTAGTGAAGGACCCAAACTCAGATCTGTGCATGACATCACACAAAAACATCTATACAAGAGAGCCACTAATAATGATAATAATGACTAAATGGTTTATGGCAGTGTATTTGCAGTTAAAGGTAAAAGAGGCACTCCACTCTCCATTTCCGGCGCTGTCATCCTATTGGTCCTCTCTAGAGCACGTGACATGCCGGGCTCGTGGGGGGGCGAAGCGAAGGAAATGGAGGGTATAATTGGCCACCAAATTGGGAGGAAAAACAGTTTTTAAAAACTGTCCCATCTCGTACTCACTGGTTTCCACACACAGTCCCGCATGTCTAGTAGAGATCTCTACCTGGATAATGAATCTTAATCTAAACTCAATCTCACCCACGACAGTCTCATGCCCCATTTACCAGCCAATCGCAGACGCTCAATTGTCCACCATCTTTCAGTCGCTAAATGAATGGCTCTTTACTGTTCACTTCCCAAACTGCAACCCACTCAGATGTTTTTAATCACACGCTCTTCTTCACAGAATAATGCTTTGGTGACCCAATCTGTCAGGTTACTCCACGGCAACACATGAAGGATCCAGCCTGTCCTTTTATTGAAATGGGATTATAGTGAGACGCATGTGATGTGAGTACTTTCACAGGCAATCCAACAACTCTTTCAATAGGTGAAACATTATTATTGTTTTCTACATATCTATGTGAATATATACATTACATTGACATTTTTGGCATTAGCAGACGCTCTTATCCAGAGGGACTTACAAGATGTGCATTAATACATGGTCAGATCAATCATAGTTCACGCAAGAGATCAGTGCAGTAATACAGCGATAGACATCATTGTTGGCAGTTGCATACCGTACCTGTAACACAGGGAAAGAAAAGCTCGATTTTTACAAAATGCAGTATTAAACATGAAAGCAGTGGTGATGGCAATTAGTTAGACGTACAGATCCAGTGGTAGTGGATAGGCCTACATAGTTAGAATTGTGGATAGTATTTTACTTTTTATATATACATAATTAAACGTTTATTTTGCAGAGGAAGTCACGAAACGCACTGGCATAAAAATCTGCGATGTGGGTAATACACAGTAGTCCACGGATTGTGGTTTTTTCTGAACCGATTGTCCGATTCATCAACCGGATTGAGATTTATTACCCAGACGCCTCTCCTTCTGGAATCTGATCCAAGCAGAAGCGAGTTCATTTTTATTTTTATTTATTATATGACAATAATTTGACAGTTTGAGATTCCTGTGATATACCCATCGCCTCTGCCAAAAACAATCTGATCCTGCCTACAAAACCAGAGCCGCCAGCCACAGCCAATTAGCGACCCCCAAAATCTGCACTATTCTGGGCCGGTCTGCATATAGGCGGCAGTGTAGTGTAATGGTTATGGGAACTGGGCTTGTAACCGAAAGGTTGTAGGTTCAGTTCCCAGGTGGGGACACTGCCGTTGTACCCTTGAGCTAAAGGTACTTAACCTGAATTGCTTCAGTAAAATATCCAGCTGTATAAATGGATTGCATGGACTGTTTTTAAGTCTCTGATCATGGACGTTGTCACAGACTCATTCTCCTGCTACAATTGATGCACGAGTACTGTGTCTTGTTGATTAATCCCTGTGTGTGTGTGTGTGTGTGTTTTTAAATTCCTGTTTGTCCATTTTTATTATGTTTAATACACCAAGCCCTTATTGTAAATGAGAATTTGTTCTCAATTAAACTTGCCTGGTTAAATAGATTAGTTAAATAAATACAAAAAAAAAAAAATGTCTTCTTTAATGAAAGCGACGGTAGCCAGTAGTGAAAATAGCTACCGCATAATTATTCGTCATCATTAAATATCAAACACTGCTGCGTTGGCAAATCAAAGCTGTGCAATGTGCATGGCGGGATACCGGGGTTGTTCTGTGATTCCACCACTAGGGGGCTCCAGAATTAATTGTGGGGAATAAAGGGCACTTCCGGCGGCGGCAGCGCGAGCACCACAGACAGCAGCGCGCGGACACGGGGAGACACACACACTGCACGAGACGTGAACGTTACCCGTGAAGCGTCTGAAACAAGCGGCCCGTCGACATGGTGAAGTTATCCGCCGAGCTGATCGAGCAAGCGGCTCAGTACACGAACCCCGTGCGGGACCGAGAGCTGGACCTGCGAGGTGAGTTATCGCGCGGGTTCGGGTTCAGTTTGAAACGAGGCCTGCGGGACGCACGCTGCTTGCGTTAGTGGCGTTAGCTAGCCTGCACGGCACTTTGCACATTGCTTTGTGCTGTATTCGCTACAGTACACCGGTGACTTGGCTAGCAGTCACCATACAGTGTGCTCGCTGTTTTGCGAACGTTAGTTCACTCGCGTCTAATGCAAACGCACGCTAGTTAGCATGCTAACGTTGTCTGCGTTCGCGACGTTATGTTCTTATCAGGTTATAAAATACCCGTCCTTGAGAACCTGGGAGCGACGCTGGACCAGTTTGACACCATCGATTTCTCCGACAACGAGGTGCGTAAACTGGACGGCTTCCCGTTGCTGAAGAGGCTGAAGACGCTGTTGATGAACAACAATCGGATCTGGTGAGTAGCCTGGGAGCTAGCTAGCTAGCCGGCTGGCTCGCGCTCGTTACGTGCCCAGGTCGCATAGGCGGAGGGTGAAGCTTTTGCGCATGCGTGTTCTGTGCGCATGCGTAGTAATTGGCAGTGTAACGAAATTGTCATCAAGATTAGCTTTCGTCGTTATCGCGTTCACCGGCCTTATTAAAAGAAAGCGTTGGGATCGCGGGTCACTCTCTACACACACACACACACACACACACACTCACGCACACACGCACACACACACACACACACACACACCGTTATGGCGCACCGCACAAAGGGATCACATGCAATAACCCTCCGTAAGGGCAGAGAGAGACTTTAATACAAGCACCATTACACAATTCTACAAAGTCTAAACCTCTAACATGCATTCAATAGCTAGACTTCACTATACTGCCACTAACACCCTGTAGAATCAGACATTGCAGGACATCCTTTTGCCAAAACTGCATTTTCAATTAAAAGCATGAATAGAATTCTCTAGAATTCTATTTTTTGTTTTTGTCGTGTCATGTATGGTTGTTGCTGCTGCTGTTGTTTTCGGCCCTTATACGCACTGATTTTAAACTAACAATGTAATTTTATTATTGTATTGATTGATTGAACTTTCAATGCCCATCAAGGGACTGGTGTTGGAAATGAGCTTCGGCTACATACACATGTACAGTGCATCGGGCACTGCTTCTGCGGCTGTCAATGTTCTCTGTGCTTGTCCCTTACAAATAAACTCATAAATAAAATTAAAATAATAATACGTAATAGCTGTAGCGTTCGCAAAGGCCTGTGGGACATTACCTAGCGCATTAGCCGTGGTGGCTAGGCTCCATACAAGAACTAGCAACCGCTGATGGCACACACAATGTGGCCAATACGTTCATCAGCATTGTTGGTGTGTAACTTAACTACTCACCGTTACACTATTAAAACTGAGTTGAATATCTACATCACGTCGCGTTGGCCTCGCACTGCCCAACCCCGCTGGCTGAACTAAGTCAAGTCGGTCAAGTTGTCCGGAGTTTTGTGCCTGTGCTAATCTTCAATAAAATAAAAGAATGAACTTTTCTCTAACGTTACAGCAGTGTAGGCTACTTATTCAACTCGATGCCAGGTGTAACGTAAGGCTTGCTTATTAATTCACACACATAATTTATAACACTTTTTTAAATGACATTAACAGAGAGTGTGTGTCCAGAATGGCTCCGTGATGAATTCTCCAGCTTTCAGGGTAACGTGGCTAGGTTGTGGACTGCCGCTCCCCTGACGGGACTAACTTCGCCTCGAATCTTCTACCGCTAGCATTTGTATTTAATTGTGTATATATATATATATAAGAACATAAGAATACATAATGAGGAGAACAGGCCGTTCAGCCCATCTAGGCTCGTCATGTCCTAATATAAGGAGTATCTAGTACTGCATCTAGCCTGGACTTGAATAGCCCAAGTGTTTCTGCCTCTACTACCTGACCTGGCAAGCTGTTCCAGGCATTGACATTTTACATTTATATTTTGACATTGACAACTCTCTGTGTAACGTAAAACTTCCTAATATCTGTGCCGAATTTGCCTTTAACTAATTTCCACCTGTGGCCTCTTGTTCTGCATATATATTTATGCATATACATGTATATAAATCGCCATGCCCGTGGCCAGGGGAAGGCTAAGCTTTCACCCCCTCCTCCTATGCCCTAGACACCTGTGCCATTATTTCAGTGTTGGCGCTGAAGGTTCTTTCACTTTCGAACATGCACTTGTAGCTAGTGTCTGCTGCCACGGTTGAATGGGATATTTCTGAATGTGGCTAGCTTAGTGATCTTGTTTGCATGCTGCTAACTTGGACTTGTCTTTCCCCCCAAAACAGTCGAATAGGCGAAGGTCTTGAGCACGCGCTGCCCAGTTTGAAGGAGTTGGTACTCACAAACAACAACATCCAGGAGCTGGTAAGTCCTGGAGTTCAGATTTATACTCTTAGAAAACAAAACAGAAACAATTAGCATAGCTAATCTTACACCCTGCTTGTAGGCATTGGTATGCTTTGGATGTCTGTTAAGTTTGAAAGTTAATACATTTACATTTACATTTTAAACATGTAGCAGACGCTCTTATCCAGAGTGACTTACAAAATGTGCATAAATACATGGTATGATTAATCATGGTTTGTGCAAGAGATCAGTGCAGTAATACAGCGATAGACATTATTGTTATATATTATATATGCCATTGTTAGGAGCTGCATACCATACCTGTAACACTGGGAAGGAAAAGGTTAGTAAACATTAATAAGGTTTAAAACATAAAACTTAAAAACGTTAACATTTAGCCATTAATTTAACCATGTATTTACTGATTAATCTTGTACAGGGAGACCTGCATTTAGATTTCCGTTTGACAGTTTAAGACCGCTTGAAACCAGAAAATTCTTCTCCTAGCTCCGTGTGAGGTAGTTGGGTTGCCGTTGTGTGCGATTGTGTGTGTGGCCCGTTTACCGCACAGAGATTAATTAATTTATTATTATTAACTTATTTTATTTTCCCCTTGTGTGTGATCCAGGGAGATTTGGACCCTCTCGCCTCAATAAAGACTGTAACTCTCCTCAGGTACTGCTTCGTCACAAATAAACAAAATGATTTCCTCTTGGTCAAGCCAAAAATGTTAATTCTATACTCCTCTCTTTGATCTTTGAGGTTAGGGATTCCTACCTTTAAAAAAATGCTTTATTGTTTTACTTACATGATTTTCTCTATGCCATTTGGATTGTGTTTTATTTATTTTATTATTAGTTTCTTTCTCTGTCTATTTGTACTGAAATGTAAAAGCACTTTGAGCTGCACTTTGTATGAAAGGTGCTATACAAATAAAGTTTATTATTATTATAAATTATAATTTGCGCTCTGCTCAAACCTTCCAACGATGTTTGGGTTTCTTCAGACGTGGACCATCTCTTATCTTCTCTTTACCCCTCCTCCCCCTCCCAGCCTTTTGAGGAACCCAGTGACCAACAAGAGGCATTACAGGCTTTATGTGATAAACAAGATTCCTCAGATCCGGGTTCTAGACTTCCAGAAGGTGAAAATGAAGGTAAAAACAGACCTTAAAGTAATGCAGGAACAGAAACGCAGTAAAGGGAGTAAAAATGCAGTAAGGCGGTTTTGAGTTTAGTTACCGGTTGTTTAAGCCGTGAGTTTCTTTGCAGTGTAACCTAGATCAAAGAGTCTTATCTAGCATGTTGGTTTTTAAAGTGCACGTCCATCAATAAGGCTAACATTTTTGGTTTAAAGGGTTTTATAGAAGATTTCTATTAAAGAATGCATTGTGGGGGCAGTGGATAGCGTAGCGGTCTAACGCACCGTATCTTGGCTGGTCCAATACGGTGTGCGCTGCCTGTCAGGGACGCAGTTCTAAACCCGTCTCTACCAGACCGGCCCTGGTCGTCAGCCCCGATCGGGGGTGGCGTTTGTCTGTCCGCCCCAGGGGGAGGGGGAGGGGGGGGGGAGGGTGAGCCGGCTCGGGTCCGCCGTGAAGCACGTAAGGGAGTCTCCAGAACGTGGGTGGGGGTGAATTCCGTCTCGAAGGAAGCGGAGTTCGCTGCCCTCGGAGAATTAGCTTGCCTGGTAGAGACAAGCGACGGACTCGTGTGGGGAGGGTAAATCGAAATAAATAGAGGGTGTAATTGGCTACCAAAGTGGGAGAAAAACTGGGAAAAAATCTGAAGCAAATGTATTTGAAATAAAAAAAAAAAAAATTAAAAAAGGATGCATTGTGCATATTTGATATTTTGAACGTGGAAAATGATTTTTGAATCACCGCCATGCCCTTGGTGTCCACGTGCACGTTCTCCAGTGGGGGATGAAACTGAAAGTCTTGCTGATTTTGGGAAAACGTTTTTGGCTTTAACTGTGTGATGTATCGCCATAGGAACGCCAGGAGGCGGAGAAAATGTTCAAAGGCAAGCGGGGTGCACAGCTTGCAAAGGATATTGCCAAGCGAACAAAAACGTAAGATGAAAGCACTTGATTGAGCGCAGACCTCCAGAAACACTGCGATCGGGTCTTGTGCACGGCTTTGCAATCGGGCCCAATTTCCCCTAAGACTGCCGCGACACTGTTCGGGTGGATAGATCGGACCACAAACGCATTAGAGTTTAAATTCTAAGCACTTTCGGTCAAACTAAATTCTAGCTTTTAAATAAAATAAAATAAATTCTCACCAGTGTTTCGGAGGATGGCTGTTTCAAGGATTACTCTTGTTGTATCAGTTTATTGACAAAGATGAGATACTACACTGATGGTTCAAACTTTGCATCGGAGGCTTGGAGAAGCGAGCGTGTGTGCGGGCCGTGTGTGTGACGCTGTGCCTGTGTTTGCAGCTTCACCCCTGGAGCGGCTCTCCAGAACGAGAAGAAGAAGGCCGGGCCTTCCCCCGCTGACGTTGAGGCCATTAAGGTGCGCAGATCTGTGCCCACCCATTTACACTTCCTTTGTTGTTGATCGTTTGAAGTGGCTGTCCCTGCACCTGTCCGTTTCTTTACAAATATGTTCCCTTGTAGTGATCTGAGCCCATATTCACAAAGAATTTTAAGGGTAAAAGTTGGTCGTAACTCCGGAATTTAGGAGCAAGTCCCAAAAATAATGGGCTTGTCACTCATAAATTTAGGAGTCCTACATTTTTGGGATAAGAGTATTTCACAAAGGGTTTGAGAGCTAAAAACAGCTCCTAAGTCCAGGAGAAGTTGGAAGCAGGCAAGAGGACTTCTAAGTCGCTAAAGACCTATTCACGGCGATCCGAAAATCTGCTGCTGGCGGCAATCGTTGTCGCAATTGCGTCAACACTGGAGATATTGAATGATACAGAGCTCATAAAAAGGTACCGCCTCAATCGCGAGGGTATTATATATATATAATATTATATATAGATACCCGCTGATTTTTTACGAGATGCAGACATGTAACCAATTGACTAGTCGGTATTCTTGGTTTCATGTTAAATCAGTGACACGTAGCCTACATTTGTATTTTAGAATCTTTATTCGAATATAATAGGGGTGCATCGGATCATTTTTAGGATCAGCAAAAAAATAATAACCGGACCAAAGGTGCGTTTCCACCAAATATTACCAGTAACTATTCTCAAGGAATTGAATGAGTGATAATTTCAGTTTTTCAATGTAAGTTATTTCACTAAATCTTTATTCGAAAATTTCACAAAATACATTTTTAGATTCAGTACGCCTTAGGCGATGTAACTAGGGTGGTCTTATGCCTGAATTAATTTAATACAAAAATAAAAGATCGCTAATGTTTCAATTCTATTTAATTCGGTCGCGTTTCTAAAAACATGCCTCCCAGAAAGGCATTTAGTATGAAAAACAAAGCAAACCAAAACATATATGGTTTATATAACAGCGGCTGTATTTGTATTTCTCTATGATGGTTCAATTTAGCTATTAATCCGCGGATCATATGCGTGCCGAACCGTGGGGGTTGATCCGTATGCGGGGAGAGACCCATCCCCTATATCAGCCAATCGCTGTGGGCATTCTGAGTAAGCTCGTTCATGAGAAACAACGTCATCCTCGCCCTCACTCTTAGTTTCACAATTGTAGGAATTCCTTAGTAAGAGTTGGTCTTTGCAGCTTTGTGAATAGGTTTTAAGGTGGGACTCCTAACTAAAAGGTTTTAGTGCGATTTAGAAGTACTCCTAGTGGTAAGATAAAATTCTTTGTGAATACGGGCCCAGAAGAAATCCACACAGTACTCTTGCACTCCCATATATATTTATTTGTTTATTGAACAGTTTTATTCACATGCTCTGAAATGCATGCAGGCCTCCTTCACTTTTTTTACACTGTTTATTTTAGTGAGTTTATTTTATTTTGTAGAGTTTAGTTTATTTGTAAGGGACAAGCACAGAGAACATTGACAGCCGCAGAAGCAGTGCCCGATGCACTGTACATGTGTATGTAGCCAAAGCTCATTTCCAACACCAGTCCCTTGATGGGCATTGATAGTTCAATCGGTCAATAAAATTACATTGTTACAGTTTAAAATCAGTTCATATAATGACCGAAATCAACAACCACCATACATGACATGACAAAAACAAACAAATCAATAAAATCTCATTTCCATTGAATGAGCTGCGCTGGAGAACGGCACGTCTCACTCTGCAGGCCCGGGTGGACCGCCGGCACCGCCCAGGAACCCACTGCGTGGACAACTACAACAGCCGCTGTTTTCAGACACATTCGCTTACCTGGCACCATCTTGATTTCTCTCTTCAGAACGCTATTGTGAACGCCACGTCGCTGGCCGAGGTGGAGAGGCTGAAAGGCCTCCTTCAGTCTGGCCAGATTCCAGGGAGGGACGCTAAACCAGGTATGTGTGAGAGACCGTCGTTCTGTGTGTCTCAGTAGGTAGAGCGTGGTTCTGTGTGGCTCAGTAGGTAGAGCGTGGTTCTGTGTGGCTCAGTAGGTAGAGCGTGGTTCTGTGTGTCTCAGGAGGTAGAGCGTGGTTCTGTGTGTCTCAGTAGGTAGAGCGTGGTTCTGTGTGTCTCAGTAGGTAGAGCGTGGTTCTGTGTGTCTCAGTAGTTAGAGCGTGGTTCTGTGTGTCTCAGTAGGTAGAGCGTGGTTCTGTGTGGCTCAGTAGGTAGAGCGTGGTTCTGTGTGTCTCAGGAGGTAGAGCGTGGTTCTGTGTGTCTCAGTAGGTAGAGCGTGGTTCTGTGTGTCTCAGTAGGTAGAGCGTGGTTCTGTGTGTCTCAGTAGGTAGAGCGTGGTTCTGTGTGTCTCAGTAGTTAGAGCGTGGTTCTGTGTGGCTCAGTAGGTAGAGCGTGGTTCTGTGTGTCTCAGTAGGTAGAGCGTGGTTCTGTGTGGCTCAGTAGGTAGAGCGTGGTTCTGTGTGGCTCAGTAGGTAGAGCGTGGTTCTGTGTGGCTCAGTAGGTAGAGCGTGGTTCTGTGTGGCTCAGTAGGTAGAGCGTGGTTCTGTGTGGCTCAGTAGGTAGAGCGTGGTTCTGTGTGGCTCAGTAGGTAGAGCGTGGTTCTGTGTGGCTCAGTAGGTAGAGCGTGGTTCTGTGTGTCTCAGTAGGTAGAGCGTGGTTCTGTGTGTCTCAGTAGGTAGAGCGTGGTTCTGTGTGGCTCAGTAGGTAGAGCGTGGTTCTGTGTGTCTCAGTAGGTAGAGCATGGTTCTGTGTGTCTCAGTAGGTAGAGCGTGGTTCTGTGTGTCTCAGTAGGTAGAGCGTGGTTCTGTGTGTCTCAGTAGGTAGAGCGTGGTTCTGTGTGTCTCAGTAGGTAGAGCGTGGTTCTGTGTGTCTCAGTAGGTAGAGCGTGGTTCTGTGTGGCTCAGTAGGTAGAGTGTGGTTCTGTGTGGCTCAGTAGGTAGAGCATGGCGCTGACAACGCTTAGGTTGTGGGTTCAATTCCCACTGGGACCACATATAGTGAAGAATGTATGCATTCACTACTGTAAGTCACTTTGGATAAAAGCACCTGCTAAATGGCATATATTATATTATTAGACGTTCCTGGCATGATCATTAGTCGTCACCCTGTCTCACTCACTCACTCTCACACTCACACTCACCCTGTCTCACACACTCACTCTCACGGTGTTTGTGTTTAGGTCCTTCAGGTGTTGAAGAGGAAGAGGAGGAGGAGGAGGAGGAAGAAGAGGAAAACGAAAACGAAAACGAAGAGGAAGTCATGCAGATGGAAACCGCGGTCCAAATGGAGGAGGAGGGGGAGGGGGAGGAGCAAGCTGCTGGTTGTGCGGAACAAGATGGAAGAGAGGAGGAAGAGGGAGGAGGAGAGGAAGAGGGAGAGGAGGAAGACGACGATGACGACGAAGGGGAGGAAATGGAAGAAGGCCCTGCAGTTAATGGGTCTGCATAGCTGTGTACAAAGATCATTGGCCTCGAATTGTCCAATTTCCGTTTTTTGTTTTTTTTGTTTGTAGTGAGTGAGTCTGGTAGCATACAGCATGTTTCTGTTTGATCTGCATGGCTGTGCACAAAGATCATTGACTTCTAATCGTCAAATTTCAGTTGTATTTTTTATACTAAGTGACGGTCTGGTTATATCCAACGTGTTTATGTTGATTTGTAAAATAATATACATTAAACGTTTTTGTATATAAACAGGATTTGATCTTTTGATCACGTGCACGGTGTGTGAAGTGGCCATCTGGCAGAAACTATTATACAGTGATATGAACGTGACTTGGTGTTCCCTTTTAAACTTTGCTTTCAGAGGAAGTTGGGCAGTTTTTTTTTTTAAAGTTATTAGCCTTTTGCTAAATGTGACTTTTCAAAAATGTGCAGAGTAGGAAAACTCAAGAAGCGGGTGATAAGAGGCTAATTTTAATCACAGAAGAGGTCAGGGTTACTCCAGATATATAGTGGAGCATTAGTGGGCTCATTGCTAGATAGTAGCCCTATTTTCCCCAGATCTCGCGCATGCGCATTTGTCGCTAAAGCGACATGTTTCAAAGACGAGCTGGTAACCGTACCCCAATATGCGTAAGACCGCTGGAACTTGCCGTCAGTCAAACCTCGCGAGAGTTTAATAGTGAAATAGTGTTACTATTTATTAACGACCCATTAGCGGCCTTTTGGAAATGCACCCGACCTCAGATGGCAGCTGGTTGGGAGGTTGACTCCGGGCCCATGTGCAGAGGTCGGGTCTTTGACTTGTGAAGACTAAAGAAGCACCAAGTGACATCACTGCAGTGACCTTTCACCCCTCCTTTTTAGGCGTTTGGGTCTTGATCTCAAATCGGCGGCTTTCAAAAGTCAAACGCGCGTCCGTCAGATCGCCAGATCGCCTCAGTTTTAATGGCGCTTTGGATTCCACGCGGTCTGGTGCTCGTCTCGTGTTTCTTGAACTCGCGTTATCTTACACCTGCTTGGTGACCGTTCAAGATCGTAGAGAGCAGAATATAATTGAGCTTTAACAACGAAATCCTTTGCCAAGAACATTGAATTACACTTCTCGTGTTTAAACCCCCCCATTAAGGTCAAATGAAAGCTATGCTTTGAGTTTCGAAAAATAATCTTGTCATTCGAATCAAATAAACAAATATTTTTTGCTACATTCCTCTCTGACTGCCGGTTTCTCGGTTCCTGGGGGTTGGGGGGGGGGACCTGTGTTCTCAACATTGTAAAAATAATGAGCCTGTTCCAAATCTTGATTTGTTTATTTTACTCTGGCAATCTGCTTTTCCACAGAACCCTGCGTTTCCTGCTCTTTTTGTGTTTTTGTCGATTAGACGTATTTTCAGAGGGACTTGGGCCCGTATGTACAAAGATTCTAAGAGCAGGAGTGCTGATCTAGGATCAGTTTGGTCTTTTAGCTCATAATGGATATGGACAGGGGAAACCTGATCCTAGATCAGCACTCCTACTCTTAGTCTTTGTACATACAGGGCCCAGAGATGTGTAATTTCAATGGGATTCTCTGGTATAATCCTAAAAAAAAGCCTTAAAATCCTAAGAAATATTATTGGAAAGATAAATTATTATCCTGATTTGGGGTTTTAATGTCAGTTTCCCCTTAGGGAGAATGTAAACGGACTTTCTGACCCAAAGAGGTTACTGGCATAAGAAGCCATCAATGTAAATTAACATTCCCATACGTTTCTATATAGTTTTGAAGCGTTGTCTGCGACTAGACGAGACACAGACGGCTTAACTCTGGCTCCGTAATTGTTTTTAATACATTGCGCACAGCTGTTATATAATCGGCTAATGGCTCAGTCGGCTAATAATCAAGTTCATGCAATGTTTCCCCTTTGATTTTCTTATTTTAACAGCGCGTGAACAAAACGTGCCTGCTTACCAAAGCTACGAATGTAAAATGCGGTCTTGGAGATTTCGAAAGCGCAGAACTGTAATTTGAAAGTAATTCGTTGTTGTTTTTTAAGAAGCGCGTTTCATCATTGCGCAGGGCGCTGCCATTCGGTATTTTATTCCCTCGTAGGGGGAACGAATTGACATCCACATGCCGCCGGGTAATCCGATAGTCCATACAGGATGTGCTGAATATTGAGTTCTCACAGATA
The DNA here is from genome assembly GCA_029706075.1 of Aldrovandia affinis. Taxonomy (NCBI): domain Eukaryota; kingdom Metazoa; phylum Chordata; class Actinopteri; order Notacanthiformes; family Halosauridae; genus Aldrovandia; species Aldrovandia affinis. Next base: position 3,349,398 of record JAINUG010000091.1, on the reverse strand, counting down.
TGCAAACACCACGAAGGTTCAACGTGCCTTTTTTAGATAATCCACAAGAGGGCGACAATGTGTTAAAAATAAGTACTAGGGTTGCACGCTAGTCTGTTCTACGTAGCATTTTAAATCAACTTCGGAAAGTTTTGTCATTTTCACCCCACTGCACACGGCAAGCAGAGCCGATACTTCTACGTTTTCTGTTCATAAGAACGGTGTAGTTTTAATTATTTTTCAGTGTCTGAAAAGTACCAAAAGTACAATTTTCACGAATCCTGCTATAACGTCGAAATTACGTTGTGGCATACGATGACAAATTACAGGTTTATTTATAATAATTTATAACAAGTTCATAATTAATAGAAATTCAGCAAACATCAAGCTAATTAAATCGGTAATCAGAAAATCATGACACCGCCCAACCCCCAGAGTCATTTCCCGTCTTTGCATGTCAATATTTATGCAAAGTATTTTGAGGTGTGGGCGATTCTAAAACTCCCGTTATCTGCCTTCACAAAGTATGTGAAACGTTTATAGCCTCAGGGGAAAAAATCTCTGTCAGAAATACGTCATCAAACTCTGTCGCCAATCAGAGCTGCGCTACGGCGCCTCAGTTGGGTCAAACTGCGCCGTTTTAATAAGGCGCGTTTGGTTGCGACGCTTCTGGGCATTCGCACACAGCGAATGGAGGAGAGAATGGAGGTCCTTCTCTTTGCGCAGAGAACAAGCCACGGAATCAGATAAAGGTGTATTCTTCTCTCTTTTATTAATTTTTTTTTTTTTTTTTTTTTTTTTTTTTTTTTGTAAAGGAGAGAAACGACGGCGTAGCCGGATGGTTAGAGGGGGGGTAAAACCATGGAGAGGACGACGTTTCGCTAGGGGGGTGGAGGGGGTTTATGGAGACGGCTCTGTTGCTACGTGTGCAGCCCTACCAGCAGCAGCAGCGCGGCAGGAGAAAGAGGCTTTTCTGCCATGAGAGAGGGTGAGCCGAGCCGTGTGGAGGGGGCCACGATTTAGCAACAACCCAAAAAGGGAAATAAAAGGTTTGCCGAAAAGCTCCACTTCTCCGTGGCGCACGGATCCGCCGGCCGGAACAGAGAGCGGCGGAGTTCGGCTGTTAAGTTTGCTCTCAGGGAGGAGGAGGGGGGAATGGCAGGCAGAAGCCGGAGAGCATGGTTCAGTGTCCTGCTGGGGCTGGTGGTCGGGTTCACCCTCGCCTCCAGGCTCATCCTGCCCCGCGCCACGGAGCTCCACAAGGCGGCTGGCCACAAGCGCAAGGCTGCGAGCTCCGGCGGAGGGTGCGGGCACCACGGGGCGGCGCTCCGGACCGAGGCGATGGGCTGGCGGCCGCAGGAGGACGGATCCCCGGCCACGCTGAAGCCGGTTCCCCGGTCCAGCAGTTTCCTCTTCGTCGGCGTGATGACCGCGCAGAAGTATCTGAACACCCGCGCAGTGGCCGCGCACAGGTAACCGTCAGAAGGCGTCCTCGCTCGCCGCGCTGTTATTAACGTTACATAATTTCGGATGGCTTTCATTTAACGCGTAACTTAAACGATGAAACCGGTTGGTTGGTTCGCGGATTTCGAGGTGTCTGCATGTGTTTGGTGTCTGGTGCAACTCGGGGTTGGATGGCTAGCAGAGGCTTATCGTGGGCGTTATGCTTGTCTGTTCGCGAGTTCGCGAGCCACTGGATGGGTTTAGCCTGCTGCTAGCAATGCTCGCGATGGAATATCTTAACAAAGAGGTCCGTGGCGAATTCCCGACCAACGTTTGCTTTGTCTCGGACCAGGGCAGCTAGCCTAAGATGTGTTAAATAGCTGGACAGCGCAGGCCTAACAGTTCGGCACTCTTGAAGAAACGAACTGGCTCAGTGCAAATTCTTTGCTCTTAAATTTCGACTTGCATTCTTGCAAAAGAATGGGATTTTTTTTGAGAAGCTAGCCACACACTGAGCTTATCTGTCCTTCAGCAAATTCTTTTTTTAAATTGCTTGCTCCCCACAGCCAGCCTCGCAAACTAGCGAGTTAAAGACACGATACAGCTGACTGCTAGATATCTTCACATACACGAGTCCGTCCGAGTCTCACAATGTACATTTCAAATCAGTTTAAAGGCGAGTTGGCTTGTTGGCACACCAACTTATTTATAGTCCTAGGCGAGGTAGCTGTCTAGCTGGTTAGCCGCGTTGACATTGTCAACTTATGCATCTTCCATGGCCTGATTGATGCTTTTACAAAACTGGGCATCTATATAATAAAAAGTTACACATTTAAGGGACAAATTGCAAGTTCTTTCATTGTCTTTACTTTTGGCACTATATCTGGTTTAATTCCCACTTTTTCATAGTTTCCACACTAAGTCTTTATTCTGCAAATGTTAACACCACAAATATGTCAACATCAACGTTCTTTAAAAGTGTTTAATGGGAGAACGCGTCGGTGTTAACCTCTACCGTTTTAATTCAACGCTTGCCTGTTTTATTACCTTGTCTCCATGGTCCTGTAACTCTTTAAAACATGTTCAGTGCTTTCATATTTATCACAGTTAATCATCACATGGGCGTCTTTGCCAACTTTTTATCTTTTTAGTATTTTTTCGGGGTCTTTGGCATTCAAATCATAGTACTCCCAGAGGGGACACTAAATCTTACTTGTATGTACATACGCCATTTATCAGACGCTTTTATCCAAAGTGACTTGCAGTAGTGAATGCATATATTTTTCAGTATATGTGGTCCCAGTGGGAATTGAACCCACAACCTAAGTGTTGTCAACGCCGTGCTCTACCTACTGAGCCACACAGAACCACGCTCTACCTACTGAGCCACACACAGAACCACACTCTACCTACTGAGACACACAGAACCACGCTCTACCTACTGAGCCACACAGAACCATGCTCTACCTACTGAGACACACAGAACCACGCTCTACCTACTGAGCCACACAGAACCACGCTCTACCTACTGAGCCACACAGAACCACGCTCTACCTACTGAGCCACACAGAACCACGCTCTACCTACTGAGACACACAGAACCACGCTCTACCTACTGAGCCACACAGAACCATGCTCTACCTACTGAGCCACACAGAACCACGCTCTACCTACTGAGCCACACACAGAACCACACTCTACCTACTGAGACACACAGAACCACACTCTACCTACTGAAACACACAGAAACACATGCCCTTCAATGGCTGATAGAATATTGTTTTGATGTTACATTCGCTGGAGTATTCCAGAAAAAAAGTCCACTTCCCTTGAAAAGGGGCAGTGATGTCATGTTCAGGATTGTTATGCCAAGGTGAACTGCGTGGAGACAAGATTACACTGGAGCCCAAGGGCACTCTTAGCTAATGTCTTGGGTCTGTACCCACAGTAATCAGTGCCAGGCTTGACTCGCGAATCATTCCTTAGATAACACGAAATGACCTCGGGATACGCGCGCTCTTTGTGTTTCGCAAAGCACCAATGCTGCCTGACGTTCGAGGTTCATGATAATTAGGGACGTGTAAACTTGTCACTGCGTTTGGGTTTGGTTGTGCCTTTAACCCAACATGACTTCATCCTTGACCAAAGCCTTAAAAGAAGAAAAGCCACCAGTGTGTGAGTTGTCTGGTGAAATTAGAGCTCGCACTGGGAAGAAAGGGTGCTGACAGAACTGTGCCATCTTTTCATACGTGCGGTTTAAAGAAAAAACACGCACAACCAAACCGGCCATGAACATCTGCAGACAGACATACACAGGGAATATTGTATTCTAATTAAGTCAAGAAATCAGCCGTGTTCCGTTAAGATTTTGGTTGGGTTTACTCACGGGCGGCAGTGTAGCATAATGGTTAGGGAGCTGGGCTTGTGACTTAGAGGTTACTGGTTCAATTCCCAGGTGAAGCACTGCTGTTGTACCCTTGAGCTAAAGGTACTTAACCTGAATTGCTTCAGTAAAAATATCCAGCTGTATAAATGGATTGTATGTAAGGAAATGTAAACTGTGTAAGTCGCTCTGGATAAGAGCGTCTGCTAAATGCCTAAAATGTAAATGTAATGTCATCACCCTTCCCTCCGTGCGTGTTGAGTTTATGGAAGGATAAAAATAGGAGGCAACAGGCCTAGCATGTTTGCTGTGGAAGATTCTGGAGTCATCGCCTTTTTATTTGTAAACCACAAAGAAATGTAAACAACGGCGGTGGCCCAACACTTGTCTCCTCGTTCCCTAACGCCGTCTGCTTACCCCGGGGAGTGTGTGAAGGGGCTTTCAGTTCCAAAAGTTCCAAATACATCTTGTAAGTCACTGTGGATAAGAGTGTCTGCTAAAAGCTTAAAATGCGAGATATAAATGAATGCTTTATAATAATGGAACGGCATACAAAAACACACAGAAGTGTGGAACTGAACAGGGAAATCAGGCGCAAGTTGTATCGCTTAGCGTCGTGGCAGTAACAGTTGGTAAATGAAGGACTTTGTGCGTTAGAATTGCCCTTGTTGCTTGTATACTACTTGCTAAGTAATTAACGTGTGAAAGACTCGTGAGAAAAGAGCACGCTTATTTCAGAACAAACAAATCGCGTACAGTTGTATTTATTTACGTATGTATTCATTTTGTTGCGTTACAAACCTAATAACGTGGATAAAGAAACGCACACGATGTCTTTGTGTGAATCCTGAAATGGATATAACTCATAATTCATCATTTATTAGGCCTACGTGTTCATAACTAGTGAAGCTTATGACCCTAAAATACTGAGAAATGTCATTAATTTGAGGGGGAATTTAGTCAGCGTTTTGCTGTAGCCTGTGTGTAACGTCTCCAGAGGTGTGGTCCTACAGTTGAGCGGCGGCACTTCTGAGCGTACGGCTTAGATCTACGTCATCGTTTCCCAGCCTCGCGTCAGGTAACACAGGTGTGTGTGTGTGTGTGTAAGGTGTCCCATTTCTTCCCACCACATCTCTCTGATGCCCTTGTCTCCTTCTGAAGTTTCACGAAATCGATGAGAAGGAGCAACTAACTGGGACACAGCCATTGGGTTTGTTTTTACCCACCCCCCCCAGCCTGTATCTGATTGTGTTTATACCCCACAGCGGGACCTGAGTCCTGTGAGTGAGATCTTTCATCAGACCACTGAGACGGCTCTAAATATAAAGTGCTGTGCAGTGTCGAGCGTAGAGCTTCGTCTTCCTGTGCGCTTATTTGTGTCTGTGTGTGGTTGGAGCCAGCGAGAGCTCTCGCCCTATCGCTGTACCTCAGTGTCGGAAGACGTTCTTGACCTCATTTATTTCCTTTGAGTGGAAGGTTTTTTTTATTTTTTATTTTTTGCTTAGCAGAGACTCAGGTAAACGGGGGGACTTGCGTTTAATGCATCCATTTTGTTGATTTACCCTGCGGGGTGTTTAAGGGCCTTGCTCCAATGTACAGAGGCAGCGGCCCGTCTGGGAGAGCCAACCAGCAATTACAAGGGCCAGGCCATCATCCTCAACCACACACTGCCAGCCGTTAACTCCCCTCTCCCTCTCTCTGTCTGTCTCTCCCTCTCTCTGTCTGTCTCTCCCTCTGTCTCTCTCCCCCTCTCCCTCTCTCTCTCTCTCCCTTTCTCCCTCTCTCTGTCTGTCTCTCTCTGTCTCTCCCTCCCCCTCTCCCTCTCTCCCTCTCTCCCTCCTTTTTCACTCTCTCTCTCTCTCTCTCTCTCTCCCCCTCTCCCCCTCTCTCTCTCCCTTTCTCCCTCTCTCTCCCTCTCCCTCCCTCTCTCTCTCTCCCTCTCTCTCTCCCTCTCTCTCTCTCTCTCCTCTCTCTCTCCCTCCCTCTCTCTCCCCCTCTCTCTCTCTCTCTCTCTCTCTCTCTCTCTCTCTCTCTCTCTCTCTCTCTGTCTCTCTCTGTCTCTCTCTCTCTCCTCTCTCTCTCTCTCTCTCTCTCTCTCTCTCTCTCTCTCTCTCTCTCTCTCAGTACAGTGTTAATGTCTCTCTCTCTCTCTCTCTCTCTCTCTCTCTCTCTCTCTCAGTGCAGTGTTAATGTCTCTCTCTCTCTCTGTCTCTCTCTCTCTCTCTCTCTCTCTCTCTCTCAGTGCAGTGTTAATGTCTCTCTCTCTCTCCCCCTCTCCCCCTCTCTCTCTCTCTCTCTCTCTCTCTCTCTCTCTCAGTACAGTGTTAATGTCTGTCTCTCTCTCTCTCTCCCCTCCCTCCCTCCCTCTCTCCCTCTCTCTCTCTCTCTCTCTCTCTCAGTGCAGTGTTAATGTCTCTCTCTCTCTCTCTCTCTCTCTCTCTCTCTCTCTCAGTGCAGTGTTAATGTCTCTCTCTCTCTCTCTCTCTCAGGACGTGGGCTCAGACGATCCCGGGTCGTGTGGAGTTCTTCTCGAGCGAGGGCTCGGACACTTCCCTGCCGCTGCCTGTGGTGGCGCTGAAGAGCGTGGACGACTCGTACCCGCCCCAGAAGAAGTCGTTCATGATGCTGAAGTACATGCACGACCGCTACCTGGAGCAGTACGAGTGGTTCATGCGCGCGGACGACGACGTCTACGTGAAGGGCGAGCGGCTGGAGGCGTTCCTGCGCAGCCTGAACAGCAGCGAGCCGCTGCTGCTGGGCCAGACGGGCATGGGCGCGCGCGACGAGCTGGGCAAGCTGGCGCTGGAGCCCGGGGAGAACTTCTGCATGGGCGGGCCGGGCGTGATCATGAGCCGTGAGGTGCTGCGTCGCATGGTGCCCCACGTGCGCCAGTGTCTGGGCGAGATGTACACCACGCACGAGGACGTGGAGGTGGGCCGCTGCGTCCGGCGCTTCGCCGGCGTGCAGTGCGTCTGGTCCTACGAGGTGAGAGAGCGACCGAGGCTTTACCCCCCCCCGCCCCCCCCATGGCCCCGCGCGCCCTCTCGGTCAGGATGTCCGGGTTAGGACCTGAGGAGGCCAGCGCTAACCCCCGTTATTTCACTTTCTTTTCCTCCTGAATTTGTTCCTTTGACCGAGAGCTATATACTATAATATATATTTTTGAGTGTTTCTGATTTATGATTTTACGTGACCTGACCCCCCCGACCCCCGCCCCTGCCCTATGCCCTATGCCCTATGCCCACAGAAATAATATGTCTCCTTTGAGAAGTGTCTCCATTGCCGAGCTGTAAGTTCAGTTCGACAGAAGCTGGACAGACCATAATGTCAGAGCCTCAAGTCCGGAGGCCGGCAGAATGAATTCAGACCCGCGTGAGAACGAAGGCGATCGATTCGAGCTACAGTCACTCCCGTTCCCTACTGCTCGATCACTTCTAATACATTTTACATTTATGGCATTTAGCAGACGCTCTTATCCAGAGCGACTTACAAGATGTGCTTTAATACATGGTAGGAACAATCATAGTCCGCACAAGAGATCAGTGCAGTAATACAGCGATACACATCATTGTTGGCAGCTGCACACCGTACCTGTAACACTGGGAAGGAAAGTTGTATATATAATAAAGGCCACACTGAGGTGTGTGTGTCAGTTGTTACTGTGCTCCACCCACCTGAATTATTCTCAGTTGTCCACAGAGCTGTGTAAAAATAGTCTCGTGTAATTGTCATGGAATGGAGCTAAAAATCACCCCAAAAAAACCCAGTGCTTCTCACACAAATGCAGGCAGCACAATACTCGGAAAAGTGTATTTGAAAGGAACCCAACTCTCCAGAAGCTTCACTCATTTGAGGTCGCAGAAAGCACTTATCGTAAACGGGCCCTGTGCAGCTCTTTGAGTAGAAACATTCGACCTCTCTCCTGCGTTTCCACTTTCCAGACCAGCGCGTTCTAATGCTTTCTTCTAACCAGCAGCCCAGCCCATTCGGGTCTCTTTTGGAGACGTTTGACAATCGTAGCTCTCTTAAATTGAAGTTAAGATTGTAGCTGCTTCTTGGTAGACGGGAGGGAAGGGAGGGGGGGTGGAGGGGGTGTGGCGGCTTTTTCATCTGAACCCTTTTGTTTGCCTGTACTGTACTTTGCCGACTGCCGGCTTTGATGTTGAGGTCGGTCTTGCAGGGAAAAATGAGAGAGAAAGAAAGTCTGATATTTCAGCGTGACCGCCCCGTCACTCGAGAGCTCTGCGTCTGAAGTTCCGCCGCCTTCCCTCTAACTTATTATTATTTTGTAACGTTTGTCGTTAAAAGATTGCACAAGTTGTTTGTGCCTGCGGGCAGCGTGCGGTTCAAAGTGTGATGCGGTGAGCCTCGAGCGCCTGAGCCGTTCACCTCGCTGCCTGCTCCTCTACCGCTGCTCCTCTACTCCTGCTCCTCTTCTCCTGCTCCTCTCTGCCTGCTCCTCTCTGCCTGCTCCTCTACCGCTGCTCCTCTACCGCTGCTCCTCTCCTCCTGCTCCTCTTCTCCTGCTCCTCTCCTCCTGCTCCTCTCCTCCTGCTCCTCTACCGCTGCTCCTTCCTGCCTGCTCCTCTCTGCCTGCTCCTCTACTCCTGCTCCTCTCCTCCTGCTCCTCGCTGCCTGCTCCTCTCCTCCTGCTCCTCTCCTCCTGCTCCTCTACCGCTGCTCCTCTCTGCCTGCTCCTCTCTGCCTGCTCCTCTACCGCTGCTCCTCTCTGCCTGCTCCTCTCCTCCTGCTCCTCTCCTCCTGCTCCTCTTCTCCTGCTCCTCCTGCTCCTCTTCTCCTGCTCCTCTCCTCCTGCTCCTCTCCTCCTGCTCCTCTTCTCCTGCTCCTCTTCTCCTGCTCCTCTTCTCCTGCTCCTCCTGCTCCTCTCCTCCTGCTCCTCTTCTCCTGCTCCTCTTCTCCTGCTCCTCTTCTCCTGCTCCTCCTGCTCCTCTCCTCCTGCTCCTCTCCTCCTGCTCCTCTCCTCCTGCTCCTCTCCTCCTGCTCCTCTCTGCCTGCTCCTCTCTGCCTGCTCCTCTCCTCCTGCTCCTCTACCGCTGCTCCTCTGGGTGATGGCAGCTGGTGACCCTGGCCTCTGATAGGCCGTCCCCGTTTGGGGGGTTGAGGTCGGTCCAGAGCAGGGATCTTAAACTCCGGGCCTGGAGAGCTGCGGTATAGCTCCAGGTTTTCTTTTGGTTCTACATGGTTGGCAGCCAACTTAGGCCTTGGTAACAAGGTGTGCGGTGTTAGGGTTAGGTGTTAAGGTGTGTGGTGTTAAGGTGTGTGGTGTTAGGGTTAGGTGTTAAGGTGAGTGGGGTTAGGTGTGTGGTGTTGGGGTGAGTGGACTCTCTTAGACAAACGATAACTTCACTTTGGCACCAAACCCCAGCAGCCTTTGTGGACCCCCAGGGTCTGAGTTTGAGGTTCACGGGTCGAGAGGGAGCCGCCGCAGGGCGAGCGGGGCGAAGCGCGGCCGCCAGGGCGTAGCTGTGGCTTCCGTTCTCCACACAGAGAGCGGCTATTTACGGCTGGCACTCGAACTGCAACTTAACGGCTAGCGGGCCGTTCCCAAACTCCGCGCTCGTGAATAGCACCTACACTTGAGGAGGAAACCGATGCCAGTTTGCCAGTGCAGAGGCGCTGTATTTTGCGGCCTTGTTTCCGGGAGCGTTATAGGTCCACCGTTTTACTGCGTGTAGATACAAGCACTTCGCTTTCAGAGATTATGATGCCACGTTTGTTTTTTTATGGCTTATAAACTGGGATAAATGATGAGAAAACGGAGGGCATGAAAGCCAGCAGTAAGTGTGGTTTTGGTGGAGAGAGTGGAGCCCAATTCCTTCTCTCTATTCTAGAGTACTTTTCTGAAACCACCCTTCTGACTGAAGGCTCTGGGGAACTTTAATTTGCATTGATGGGAGTTTTAACTACATCCCGAAGACGTGGGACTCCCCCGCAGGGCTGCTTAAACGGCAGGTTGTGTGCGCGCTGGTGCCATGAAATGAATGACTGCTCAAAACACCCCGATGCCGGGGGCCTCGAGTGGCGTAGCGGTCTAACGCACCCGCACTGACTGGCGCTTTGCGAGCGCGAGCTGCCTATTGCGGTCACGGTTCGAAACCCGTCTCTACCAGACCGGCTGTTTGGCTGTCCGCCCCAGGGGAAGGGGGGAGGGTGAGCTGGCATGAACTCCCGGGAAGCGCAAAGGGTGCCGCTAGAAAAGTAGGGGGCGGGTTCCGTCTCGGAGGAACTCGTTGGCCTCTGGGAATTCGCTTGCCAGTGAGTTAGCGGTGAGTTTGTGGGGGAGGACGAATCGAAATAAATAGAGGGTATAATTGGCTACTAAATTGGGAGAAAAACAGGAAAAAATCTGTAACAAAAATGAAAAAACACCCAGATGCTATGGAATTGAGAATTGGATGGGCGTTGGTGAAATCACCCGAGCAGAAGCGCTGATTATTAAAACATTTAAAACGCTGTCAGGGTAGTGAGTGAAGGGGAAGTGGGGCTTCTGTACGGTCCAGAGATCTCATTCAGGAGTCGCTCCACATTGTCCACGTGGTTTGGCTTGGGGGTGAAATAAGGTCCTTTGTATACAGGAAATGACGCCGCATTTGGCCCTGAACGGCTGATGAAGGCTGCCGTCGTTCTGAAATACGGAGGCTGTAAATCGGCGTGGAGGACGCGAGCGAGTGGCCATGACGACGGGCCGCAGATGACGCTGGTCTGGGGGCCGGGGCTCCGGGCGCTGATATAAATGACAGAGACGCAGTCCTGCCCGTGGGGGGGAAAGGGAGTTCTCTACAACCTCTCAAGGACATCAGCAGCTCTTACCCCCCTGGCGCCCGTGATGCACGCCATCTTATCTCAACGGAAAAAATGTGCTCTGTGCGGGGCGTCTCTCTCCGTGAAAGAGTGTGAGCGGTCTGTCCTCTCCACATTCTCTCTGTCCTCTGTCCTCTCCACATTCTCTCTCTGTCCTCTCCACATTCTCTCTGTCCTCTGTCCTCTCCACATTCTCTCTGTCCTCTGTCCTCTCCACATTCTCTCTGTCCTCTGTCCTCTCCACATTCTCTCTGTCCTCTGTCCTCTCCACATTCTCTCTGTCCTCTCCACTTTCTCTCTGTCCTTTCCACATTCTCTCTGTCCTCTCCACATTCTCTCTCTCAGTTGCCAAGGAGCGACACGGGGTATCAAAGTCGGTGACTTTATCAAGACCACCCTCACCGCCCGCAGAAGCGCGGCGCAGGAATGCCGTGGCGTGTGTGCGTTCAGCGTGTGTGCGTTCAGCGCGTGTGTGCGTTCAGCGCGTGTGCGTCCAGCGCGTGGCCAGAGACGAGCGCGCTCGCCCCCTCACCGCTGCGCTCGGTGTTGACCGTTAAGCCTGTAGCAGTTAAACTGTCGATACTGTGTTGAAACGTTGCAGGAAGTTGACATCGCCTTGCCCCATTACTCAAAGCAACGACCCGTTTGGGGGAAGGAATCCAAAGTTAGGTTTTTTGCTCGTGTCAGAGAATTACAAGGATGCAGTTTAGGCGGAAAGGCGCGTTTTCTCTCGATTTAAAAACGGTGACGCGAAACAAAGTCAGTTTGGGAAACCTGACTACAGACTGATCTTTACTTCACTTACTGATCGGCTTCTTACGCACTGCTGTGAGTTTGGCGTGAATTAAAACATTCAGCATTTTGTGTAAGTCGAAAAACAACACGTAGTGTACACATTAACACGTAAACGCAATAGTTTAAATTCGTTGTTAAAGTGTAAAAACTGTCTACAACCCCACAAGATGACTGTCTGTCTGTCTGCATCGGTTTCCGGCTATCAGTAGACCCATACACGTTATGCAGCAGCCATGACAACCGGTGGTAAGAAAGACATTCTTAAAATTGCTTCCACAGAAGACGCTTCTTTCCGCCGAAACCCGCTTTCCAGGTCATTACCGGCGAGTCCCGTTAAGAGGCGAGGAAACAAGGGAACAATGAGGCCCATTTCTCCTCCGACTCGCTCCGTTCAGCTCCGCTCCGTTCAGCTCAGCTCCGCTCTTCCGCCTGAGTCTTTTTGCCTCGTCAGAGGGAAATAATCTGTGGGGTTTTTTTTTCTTTCTTGAGCTGTTAGCAGTTTTTGCACATTTACGCGCAAGAAGCCGAGAGCGCATTCACCGCGTGGACACATCACGCCACTCAGTTTCCACGAGTTCGCGAGCCGTGGTCACTTACAAGCAACGCGAAGAGCGGTTTAGCTCTCGTAAGTGTGTAAGGCTGCTCGATTCACGGTGATTTAATGGTTTCACAGCAATGGCAAGAAGCATGCAGATTTGTCTGCTGGCGCGCGGTGCGTTTCCGTCGCCTCCCGCTGAGTCTGAACGTGAAGAAGGCCCGGTTCTAACGAGGCGGTCCCGTTCAGGGTTCTACCTCGCGACCCGCGCTGTTTGGCAGAGCGCCCAGCCGAGTACATTTTACAATTTAGGCATTTAGCAGACGCTCTTATCCAGAGCGACTTACACAGTTTACATTTCTTTACATACAATCCATTTATACAGCTGGATATTTTTTACTGAAGCAATTCAGGTTAAGTACCTTGCTCAAGGGTACAACAGCAGTGCCCCACCTGGGAATTGAACCAGCAACCTCTGAGTTACAAGCCCAGCTCCCTAACCATTACACTACACTGCCGGCCGGATTAAAGAGCGGGTGGGACAGGCAGGGGGCGGCTGGAGCCGTTATCTTTATTTACCCGCGTCAATACGGCTGCTTTGCGTGACACATTGATCCTGTCCCACTGCTGGTTCCTAATGTGCCCTGATAAAATGCACAGGAAGTGTTCAATCCTCCCTGACCTCCACGCGCCCGTTATCGGGCCCAGACCTGCCTGTTCCACCGGCGCGCTCCGTCACGCGGATCACAACGGAGTAGGCGTTCTATTACAGCGCGGGAGATGTGGGCTGGTTCTATAGAATTTTAGTTGTTTTTTGTTTTTTTTGTTTTTTACTTTGTGGGTGTTTGCCAGAAGGGGGATTTGATTGCTATAGCGATGCGTGGGATTTTTCTTTGTATTTGTTTTCCTCTGAATTTTTTGCATTTACACTAAAGAAAGATGTTATATATATATATATAAACATCTTTATATATATATATGTATATTACCTTTAAATTTGTATTCATGCGCTGTTGAATTTACACACTGAAATGTGGGAGCAAATTCAGTGTTGTCTTCATGTAGAAACCACAGAGTTCTGCTCTACAGTGCTGTGTCATTCAAGAGCTCCAGGGAAATTACGTATAAAGTCCACACAATGTCAGGTTAAAATTGGGCGTATATGTACAGTTTCAACTGCCTTTTATCCCAAAGTAGAGCTGTAAAACAGGACCTATAGCCGCGCGTAGACCTACAGGATCTTTCAGGGTTAATGTCAGCTCTCCACTGTGAGGGATGTGATTCACCATGAATCAGGTGATTTGCATATCTGTCATGTTTTCTGAGCTGAGAGTAGGTTTGAGTCACAGGCAGGAGTGCCTGCAGTCATCATTGGGGAAGCCCAGTCTCTGTGTCTGTGTGTCTGTGTGTCTGTGTGTCTGTGTGTGTGTGTGTGTGAGTGTGTGAGTGTGTGAGTGTGTGAGAGTGTGAGAGTGTGAGAGTGTGAGAGTGTGAGAGTGTGAGAGTGTGAGAGTGTGAGTGTGTGTGTGTGTGTGTGAGTGCATCTCAGTTTGGGAAGCTGGCCTGATGCACTTTAAGCTGCCCGTCATGATTTTACCCAGAATTCCTGATGCCAGCCTGACTGGCTGACGTCTGCTGTCGCTTCCTTTAACAGTTCCACAGTGTCTGCTGGTATTCTTTTGACTCACTCCACTCACCCGATGTGCCCGGTATTGCCCCCCCATTTTTCACCCAATTTGGTAGCCAGTTACAGCCGCTATTTCTTTAGACTCACCACCTGAGGACCTGAGGATGAGGTCACCGTGCATTTGTGTCCCCACTGAAACCGGGATATTAAATCCACCGCATTCAAATTACGATTGTCCCTGAGTTTCCCTGAGTGCCTCCCCACCCCCCACCCTAACCCCCCATATCTCTCTCTCTCTCTCTCTCTCTCTCTCTCTCTCTCTCTCTCTCTCTCTCTCTCTCTCTCTCACTTGTTCTGTAAAAATAGGGATCTTTTGGGGCAGATTTGTCAGTGAAGAAGAGGAGAAAAAACTTAACCGGAGCATGAGTTGAGTTTTCTCTGAATTTCAGACATTCGTATGTGTGGCTAACCTCATGTATTTTGAGAGATCCTGTGGCCTCTGCTGAAATGTATGTGTCCTACTGTTTTTTCTTCTTCTTCTCTTGGGAGGACACTAAATTTAGACCAAAAACAAGCAAATAAATGTTTACAACTTTCATTTAAAAAAATGTATAAATAAACACGAGCTGTGGGCACAGAGCTGACTTGTGGATGAGTTCCAGCTTCGATATCAAACGTCCTTTCAGTTTATGCAAAGTCAAAATGGAGGGGGGGTTGGGATCGAGTTGGGCCTAGCTGTTGGAAGCAATATTCTCGAGTGTCTCTGCATTTTGAAAAGCCTCCCAAACGTCTGCTAGAATCCCGGTGGTTTAAAGAGCCTCTGAAGGCCCTGGAGGAGAACGCCTCTCGTGTGTAAAACAGGCGCCGTATTTCACCTGAGGGACCGCTCCCAACCTGAGCGCTCAGTCGTAGGGCACCATATCGTAGCCTTTCCTCTGGAGCCCTGACCAGGGGACTGGTGTTGTACCCAAATCTCGTTTAGTTTCCCTTTCACTTCCCCTCCCCTTCCCCCTGGGCTGGCCTGAATGGCGTTGGTCTGGAACCGTTCCGTGTTTTTCCGCGGTCTCGTGATTCCCGCTCCGGAGGGCGAGGTGTTAAACGGGCTCCAGGGCTCTCCCTGGCGAGCAGATGGCCCGGCGTCTTGTCACTGTCGACAACGACAATGACAACGACAACAGCACTTGGCGGCGGGGAGGGTTTCTCAAGGTCGACGACGGCGGCAGAGTTTGGCTATCAGGCGGGGGGGCGCGCGCTGCTGGACTTGCCTCTGCTCCCCCGTAGAGGGAGAGAGGGAGAGCGGTGGAGAGGAGAGGGAGAGAGAGGGAGAGGGAGAGGGAGAGGGAGAGGGAGACAGAGAGACAGAGACAGACAGACAGACAGACAGAGACACAGAGACACAGAGACACAGAGACACAGAGACACAGAGACACAGAGACACAGAGACACAGAGACACAGAGAGCGAAAGGGAGAGGGAGAGGGAGAGGGGAGAGGGGGAGAGGGGGAGAGGGGGAGAGGGGGAGAGGGAGAGACGGAGACGGAGATGAAGAGAGCGAAACGGAGAGGGAGAGAGGGGGAGAGACTCAGTTCAGTATGGTCTGATTCCTCCATCTCGTAGAGATAGAGATTCCTCCAGCTGGTGGAGGAAGCACTTTGACAACCAGCTGCTGATTGAGCTGAACCCCCCCCCGTCCCTGCTCACGCCAGCACCGGGCTGATCAGAACCGCGCGGGGTCCTATCCTCTCGTGAACCCGCCGCTCGATCCCCAAACCGCCGTGGAGACCGGGCCACGGGCCGGGCCAAATCTCACACAGGGGTCGCCTCAATCCGGGCCTCTGTGCGCCTCTGGCCTGGGACAACACGTCCTTTGTGTTAAAGAGCAGCGCTAACCCCTTCCTGCGGCCCGCGTTTAGCCGTTTCACCTTCCTAAATACCAACAGCCCTCCTGTAATATCCCCCCCAACAGCCCTCCTGTAATATCCCCCCTTCCCCACCCCCCGCCCGCACTCCCCTCGGTTAAACGGTTAAACTTTAACCGGGCAGATTCGGTGGTGGGTCTGCATGTCTCTTCCTGCTGGCGTGGAGAGCGTGAGAGTTAGCGTCGCATTAGGAGGTTACGAGACGTTTCTCTCCGATGAGGACATGTCACGGACGAGCGCTCAGGGGTACCTGTCACACGCTTTCTCCCCTGGGCTCAGGCTGCTGGCACTTCCTGTTATGACACCTGATATCGCGCGGCGTGGAGGCGGATCATCGCCGGCCTCGGGGATGTTAGCTCGACCCGGAGGATGGGCGGCGGGCTCCAGAGGGGAGGGGGAGTCTCAGTAAATAGAGGTGTTGAATTGGCTACTAAATTGGAAGATATACAGGGAAAAAGACCAGAGTGAGATCCATCTGGGACGGGTTACCGAGTAACATGCGTCTCGGGCGTGTCCGTGCGTAAATACGCAGGTGACGGTGTGTGTGGGGCGATGCCTTCCTCTGACGTTGCTCTGGTAGAACTATGATTGTTCCTACCATGTATTAATGCACATTCTGTAAGTCGCTCTGGATAAGAGCGTCTGCTAAATGCTGTAAATGTAATCGTAAATGTAGTTGTCGTAGTGTCCGTGACTCTGGAGTCAGTCGGCCGCTTACGCAAGCTGCCCGCGGTTACGGCTCGTCGTAAGGCTCACAGCGGGAAGCGTTGTAGTCCCATAGCTCAGTGGGTAGAGCGTGGCGCTGGCAATGCCAAGGTTGTGGGTTCGATCGCACGGGACTACATGTCCGTTGTTCGGATGTGAAGGTAAAAGCCAAGGTCCTGACTCTCTGTGCTCATAAAAGATCCCATGGCGCTTTTCGAAAAAGAGCAGGGTGTTAACCCGGTCTCCTGGACAAATTCCCCACCGAGACAATATATATATATATATGGAATGAATGAATTCCCTCCTCCTGGCCTCTCCACTGTGTATCTGATGTGTGGTGAGTTTGTACTGGTGCACTATGGCTGCTGTCGTGTTCACCCAGGTGGGTGCTGCACATTGGTGCTGGTTGAGCTGAGTTGCCCCCCCTATCATTGTAAAGCTCTTTGAGTTCCCTGGAAAAGAAGCGCTGTATAAATCAGGCCCCTCCCTCCAGCGCCCTAACCCTGAAAGACAAACCGTGTAATCACCCCCCCACTGCCCCCTGCATTCATCTGACGACAAGGTGACACATCTTGTTCTGCCTTCCTTTGTCCCATCCGCCTGCCTGTCTGTCTGTCTGTCTGTCTGTGCCTCGAGCGTGGGAGGGGGGCGCATTTTCTTGTCACAGCTGAACAGCGTGACAACAGGTCTGCACCTTCACCTCAATACCTTCTGTGCAAAACCCAGCGAACCTCGGCAGAGCTGTGCGGTCATGAGGGAGGAATGAGAAGCATTCTGCAGACTGCGCTTCCTGCTCCTGCGTGTAGCCGCTCTCTCGTGGCTGTCTCGTCTGTTCTCTCGCAGTGCAGTTTCTTTACGTTGGTCCTTGTGTGTCAGTGACTTTGCATCTCTTTGAGTTCCTCTTATGTTGGTTTTGAGCTGGAGAAGTGGGCGCGTTATCGGCAGTGAATCGGTTGCCTGACTAAATGAGCTGAATAGTTTGGTGTGCTGCTTGCCTCTGATATCAGTGTGTTAATCGGTCGTGTTTTCAGTGACCTGACGAAGCTGAAACGTTGTCACCTTTTTTTGTTTTGCCCTCTGCAGGTTTGCGGCCTTTATTTTTCGAGCGTATGATTTTTGAATAAAAATAACATCGAGAATTCAAGAATGCAGATCCCCGTTCCCAACAAGCTGTGCTCTGTGTGACTTTTCCATCACCGTCACTGCGCTAGAAGCGTTGCCAAAATCGTTTCTCTTTTTCCCGAAATGCACTTTTGCCACGTTGTCGTAGCTTTGAGGTGTGACTCTGTGTGTTCCTGCAGTGGCAGCAGGTTTGACTCAGACGCTGTCGGAGGGGAGGTGATTAACGAGGCCTTCTGAACTTCATCATTTCCCCCCAACGTCTCATTAAGAGTCTGTATCTCGGGCCACAGGAAACCAATTGCGGAACATCAGTTTCCTGTTTCGGTTGACGTGACAACATCATTTTATTCATATATATTTTTTCCCCTGTTCAAAAGGCAGGGCCTGTTTGTTGGTAGTTGTGCTCAGACCGTGAGTCATGTGTAGAATGTGGATCACACCTCTTCTCTGTGAGTGTGTGAGTGTGTGTGTGTGTGTGTGTGTGTGTGTGTGTGCGCGTGTGTGTGTTCAGCGTTGTGATAATTCGCCACGCGCCGTTAAGTGTGGAAACTGCGTTTCCGAGTGAAGAGGGGTACTGTAGCATCACAAACTCCCCCAGCGGGGCGGGGGTGGGGGGTCTGTGCTACTTCCCTCTCAGGGTTTGTCACCTCTCAGAGCCCAGAGGGTGGCTGCCTAGCCTGTATATTGTGCACTCCTCTCAGTCTGTGCGAGGCTCAGTCTCACCCTCCCCCTTCCCCCTGGGGTGGACAGCCAAACGCCCCCCCCGCCGATCGGGGCTGACGACCAGGACCAGTCTGGTAGAGACGGGTTTAGAACCGCGTCCCTGAACTCGTATCGGACCAGCCAAGATGTGGTGCTTTAAACCGCTACGCTATCCACCGACCTTATTTAAGCAAAATCTTTAACCAGGCAAGTTGATTGAAAATAAATTCTCATTTACAATAACAGCCAAAAGGCCAAAACATAATACAATGGGACAGACAGGAAGTTCAATGTAACGTGAGGAGAGCCAGGGCAGTGGGCGTAGAACAAGCAGGAGGGCTGATCTAGGATCAGTTAACCTTTTGGCTCATAATTGATTTTAGGATGTGGACCAGGGGGGAAACTGATCCTAGATCAGCCCTCCTACTCAAGCCACCGCCCCCACACCACACGGCCCTCCCTCCCTCCACACAATCTGATTAGTTTGTGGAGTAACGGGGAAATCAAGTTTAATCCCATCGCCATTACGGTTCATTTGAAAGCCCTGGTGTCTGCAGACACAAATGTGATTCGTCTGCGGAAGTGGCAAAATGAGTTTGTGTGTTTTAAATGTACGCGGTTGTGCTGTGCAGGGCTGAAGTGGGCCCTGGTTTTATCTGGTGAATGAATACGTGCTTAATTTGAGCCATAATGGCTCCAGCCAAGAGGGACAGCCCAAGAGCTCTCCTAATTAACTCCCAACGAGTTCATCGTGAAAAAAAAGGCAAGAAGGCAAACCTCTTCAGCGGCATGAAATTGTGCAGACCGCTTAATTGAATTATCGTGGCCCCTCGTGGATTAAAGCTGCTGTTTAATGTGGCGGGTGTTTGAAAGGATCTGCCCTTTTAACGTGGGCCTCCTGCTCCCGCCGTGAGCTGGAAGGTGAGTTTCACAGCCTGGTTTTACCGGGGTTTTGTTGTGGTCGTTGTTGTTGTTGTCGCTTTGTAAACCTTGTGAAGTTGTGACGGGTAAATGAGAGGGGCTCGTCGTAGCGCTGTCTTCCTGAACGTTTGACCTCTCCTCCCTCTCTCCCGTTAAGACTTTATGAACCCGTGAACCGTGGATTTATTAAAGATGTTTTAGTTTTGACGAGCTGAGCCCTAATTAAAAGGGTGGCCTGGTCGTAAATCAACCTCTTCCGGGGGAGGAAGGCGCGCGACAACTTTTGGGCACTTCTCGTTTTTGGCAAATTCTCCCAGATCCGCTAATTTAACTTAATACCATACCATTAGCGCATTCGGGAAAAAACTAGAGAGAAGAGAAAAAAAACGTCTGACTGTGGGGGAATTTTCAAAAAGGTCGTAAAGTTTTTTTTTACAGCGAGCTTGTGATTTATGATGACAATCACCACTCTTAACCGTTTTTAACTTGGTTTTTTTTTAAAGCCTATTGATGGCATTAGGGTAGAGATGGGATAACCGAACAGAAGCTGCTCGATTGGCTCCGGACTTGGCACTCCTCCCACCCTGTGTTGGTTGGGCTGTTGGATGAGTCATCGCGCGGTGTTAGCGTAGCGCTGCTGGCGTCCTGCGTCCGGCCGTATCGGATGTGAAACTGCCCCCCCGGGTCGCGGGTCGGCTCAGATTATTAGCCCTGGGGGGGTCGGGGGGGGACCAATGCTGCCGTCATGGCAACCGGATGACTCACCATCGCCACTGGCCTAGTAGCCGTAGAGACTATTCAACGACTCAAATCGGGGGGCTCTCTCAAGTTGAGCTCTTGTTTTGTTTTGTTTTGTGTCGTGTCGTTTCTGGGCATGAACAGCAGATGTTTTTGAGGGACCACCCAGCTCGGCTGTCGCCCCCCTCTCTCGAGCGACAGGCTCCAGTGACTGGCCCGGGACGACCGGTGAGAGCCCCCCCCCAAGGTCCCGGACACGAAGCCACGCTATCCCCCTCCGCTCCCCTCGAGAGCTGCTCTACACACCGGGGGGAGGAGGCCCTAGGGATTACACTAAGCCAGGGGTCAGTTGACGGTCGAGTTAACTTAACTAAAACGTTTAACTTCCTGCTAATGCCTCAGACCGCGGGGGGGGCAGGTGTGGAGTGTGTGGACGCTGCGCTGGGGGGGGGTCACGGGTTTGAATCCCAGCTGGGGCAGTGCAGTGGGCCCTTAGGGGGGAGGCCACGGGTTTGAATCCCAGCTGGGGCAGTGCAGTGGGCCCTTAGGGGGGAGGTCACAGGTTTGAATCCCAGCTGGGGCAGTGCAGTGGGCCCTTAGGGGGGAGGTCACGGGTTTGAATCCCAGCTGGGGCAGTGCAGTGGGCCCTTAGGGGAGGTCACGGGTTTGAATCCCAGCAGGGACAGTGCTGTGCTGTGGGGGTCACGGGTTTGAATCCCAGCAGGGACAGTGCTGTGCGCCGCTGTCTTTATTCCGACATGTGAAAGTTGTTATCAGACGTGTGCTCTGGCTGAGGGCCCCAGCTCGGTGAAAGGATAATGCTGCACTGTCATCCAGCGATGCGAAATATGCAATACCCCCCCACCCCCCGCCCCCCCGCTCACAGGGTCACGATAACCTGACACACGGCCACCCGACACTCATAAAGCCTTCCTGCGTGTGTCCACTGCCAACCTCCTCCTCCCCATCTGTCTCTCTCTCCCTTTCTCTCTCTCTCTCTCTCTCTCTCTCTCTCTCTCTCTCTCTCTTCTCTCTCTCCCCTCTCTCTCTCTCTCTCTCTCTCTTCCTCTCTCTCTCTCTCTTCCCCTCTCTCTCTCTCTCCCTTTCTCTCTCCCTCCCTTTCTCTCTCTCTGCCTTTCTCTCTCTCCCCTCTCTCTCTCTCCCCTTCTCTCTCTCTTTCTCTCTCTCTGTCTCTCTCTCTCTCTCTCTCTCTCTCTCCCTTTCTCTCTCTCCCCTCTCTCTCTCTCTCTCCCTTCTCTCTCTCTCTCTCTCTCTCTCTCTGTCTCTCTCTCTCTTCTCTCTCTCTCTTCCTCTCTCTCTCTCTCTCTCTCTCTCTCTCTCTCTCTCTCATCGTTTCTCTGTTTTAGGGGGGAGCTCATAAAACGTTTCCATTCAGCGAGAGGAAATGAAAGCCTCACATTAGTGCCGTGCGTTAGAGGGGGTGAGAGTGGGAGGGGGTGAGAGGGGGAGAGGGGGTGAGAGTGGGAGAGGGGGTGAGAGTGGGAGGGGGTGAGATTGAGCCGGCGCTCCTCCCAGAGCGCGCTGGTGAAGTGCTCTGCAGTCCTGACGCTCAGGAGACGTTCTGCCCAATTCTGCTCAGCTTCTTTTTTTTTTTTTTTTTTTTAAATCCTCTTTTTTTTTTTGGTCTTTCTTTCTTTGGCATATCTGTTGCATCACCGCTGCTCTGTTGATATTGGGCTGAGTCTGTAGGAAAATGGTGTGGTTTCTCATTCAGAGTGCGCCCCTCCGCCCCAAACCGGCGGCTTTGCCACTGCAGCGCAACCCACTGCCAGATCTTTGGGTCTTTGGGTTTCCCCTCTCTCCTCCTCCTCCTCTCTCTCTCTCTCTCTCTCTCTCTCTGTCTCTCTCTCTCTCTCTCTCTCTCTCTCTCTCTCTCTCTCTCTCTCTCTCTCTCCTGCAGCGTGGCTCTGGCCAGTGATCACTCAGCCCACGGCGAGCAGCGCTCGCATCCACTGTGCCACAGCAACCAGCATATCCCTGCCATCTCTCTCAGCCAGCCCTCTTTCTCTCTCCCTCTCTCTCATTCTCTCTCTTTCTCTCTCCCTCTCACTCCTTCATGCTGTCTGAATCCCTTTTCTTTTTCTCTCTGTCACTCTCCCTCTCTCTACACTCCCTGTCTCTCTCTCTCTCTCCCCGTCCCTCTCTCTTTGACCTTGACTGTGTTGTATTCTTGCTCACAGTCACAAACTGAATAAAAAGCTGAATTTACAGTGTCTATTATAGCTCTATATAAACACACATATTTAGATCTAGACTAATATAGAGTACACAGACACTCACAGAGCGTGAGTGTCTTTTTAAAGAGAAGCATTAAAGAGTCTGATGGCAGTGGGCAGGGTGGTGTTTCTCCCTCTCTCTCTCTCTCTCTCTCTCTCCCTTTCTCCTTCCCTTTCTCTCTCTCTCTCTCTCTCTCTCTCTCCCTCTCTCCCTCTCTCTCCGTCTCTCTCTCTGTCTCTCTCTCTCTCTCTCTCTCTCTCTCTGTCTCTGTCTCTCTCTCTCTCTTTGTCTCTCTCTCTCTCCGTCTCTCTCTCTCTCTCCGTCTCTCTCTCTCTCTCTCTCTCTGTCTCTCTCTCTCTCTTTGTCTCTCTCTCTCCGTCTCTCTCTCTCTCTCTCTCTCTCTCTCTCTCTCTCTCTCTCACAGCTGATTCATGTCTTGGCTGAGGTTGGGAGGTTTGGAGTGGTTCTGTCTCTGGGGAGACTGTCTGTCTGGGCAGAGAGACCCAGGAGTGTCACCAGCGTCCCGTGTCCTAAATCAGGAGGCGCTCAGGGCCTCGGATAGCGGAGCGGTGTAACGCACCCATCTTGGCTGGTCTGATACGGTGTGCGCTGCCTGTCAGGGACGCGGTTCTAAACCCGTCTCTACCAGACCGGCCCTGGTCATCAGCCCCGATCTGGGGCGGCGTTTGGCTGTCCGCCCCAGGGGGAGGGGGCATGAACTCGCCGAGGAGCGGTATGGTGAGCTCGTATAAACAGGGTTGGGCGAGTTCCGTCTCGGAGGAGGTGAACGTTGCCTCGAGGTGTTAGCTCGTCCCGTGGGGGCCGGTGGCGAGTTTGAGGAGGAGGGTAAATTGGAGAAAAGAAATCGAGGGTATTTGTTCAGTAGCTGATTTATTATTCACCCCAAACGGCCCTTTTTTATTCCACCTGACCAGCTGGCAAGACCTGCAGATCTTCGGTTATAATCAGAGCTCTGTTGCCAAAATAAAGTAAAAAGCCATCGATGTTTCAAGGGTTCTCTCCAGGCCCGTTCTCCAGTGACGGGTGAGGAAGGGAGGCCGGGAAGTGGAGCCGATCCAGTGGACGGGTGATTACACCGGGGGGGG
This sequence comes from Aldrovandia affinis, assembly GCA_029706075.1. Lineage (NCBI taxonomy): Eukaryota > Metazoa > Chordata > Actinopteri > Notacanthiformes > Halosauridae > Aldrovandia > Aldrovandia affinis. Next base: position 3,326,364 of record JAINUG010000091.1, on the reverse strand, counting down.
GGTGGATCCCAGCTGCTGCCTGTGGATATCTGTGCTGACCTCACCTTCTCCCTCATATATAATAATGATCTTTATTAGACCATGTTACACAGTTTTTACACCGGATCAGTTTTTCTGTGTAGGCCCTTTATGTACATTGATATTTACAGTGTTTTATACATCTTCATATTGACAAATCAATGCTTTCAGAAGTCCTGGAAAAGGGTGCTTTTTAGTTTTTGTTAGTTTAGTTTAGTTTATTTGACATTTCGTTTTAAAGTAATACAATACATGGGCACATCCCGATGTACACGTACATTTTAAAAAGACATATAGAGGATGACACAGAAAAGTCCTGGGACTTATTTCCACTGTGGTCCTTGTTGTTATTAGGTGTCATGGTGTGTGTGCGTGTGTGTGTGTGTGATGGTGGTGGTGTGTGTCCATGTCTGTCAGATTCGACAGGTCAGTGTGTGTGTGTGTGTGTGTGTGTGTGTGTGTGTGTGTGTGTGTGTGTGTGTGAGTGTGTGTGTGTGTGTGTGTGTGAGTGTGAGTGTGTGTGTGTGTGTGTGTGTGTGTGTGTGTGTGTGTGTGTGTGTGTGTGTGTGTGTGTGTGTGTGTGTGTGTGTGTGTGTGTGTGTGTGAGGTGTTAGCAGCATGATCAGTATTCATCCCTGTTGTCAGTAAACCGGTCTCCTGCAGTTTGTGTCTCGCTCGACGCACGCGGGCGAATGTTTAAAAGCGTTTGTGAGAACTCCTGAGTCATCACTGTCCTGCTCTTTAGATCCCGGAGTTTTAATCCACAGAACTTTAGATCAGAAACCCCTTTAAGCCTTTTCAGTGTGCGTGCGTCACCTGAAACGTTTGAAAAGGTATCGACTATCGAACTTCAAAGTTCAGACCCTTCAAACGGCCGTGGGTTAGCGGGCGGTGCCCTTGGCTCCTCGACGCCGTCGGGGGCGACATCGGATCCGCCAGCAATTAGTGCTCCTCAGACCCCCATTGGCCAGGGCACAACGCCGCCTCCAGCTGCTCAATTATTGAATTGGCGATCGCTGAGCGCTGCTGAATTATTGAGAGGCAGGTTTGTGTGTCTGGAGTCCTGAGGCCGGCGCTGGTTTAAGGGAGAGAGAGGACGCGTTGGGGCGAGAGAGGACGCGTTGGGGGGAGAGAGGACGCGTTGGGGGAGAGAGGAGACGCGTTGGGGGAGAGTGGGGGAGAGGGACGCGTTGGGGGAGAGTGGGGGAGAGAGCGGACGCGTTGGGGGAGAGGGGAGGACGCGTTGGGGGAGAGAGAGGACGCGTTGGGGGGAGAGAGGACGCGTCGGGGAGAGAGCGGACGGGGGAGAGAGGACGCGTCGGGGGGAGAGAGGACGCGTCGGGGGGAGAGAGGACGCGTTGGGGCGAGAGAGGCGAAAGCCGGCGGTTATCCACCTGTCTGTCTCTGTGGGCATCTATATAGCGCCGGGGCGGGGGGGTTACCATGCTGCTGTGGGGCAGTGGATAGTGTAGCGGTCTAACGCTGCGTATCTTGGCATTTACATTTTTACATTTTAGGCATTTAGCAGACACTCTTATCCAGAGCGACTTACACAGTTCACATTTCTTTACATGCAATCCATTTATACAGCTGGATATTTTACTGAAGCAATTCAGGTTAAGTACCTTTAGCTCAAGGGTACAACAGCAGTGTCCCCACCTGGGAATTGAACCTGCAACCTCTGAGTTACAAGCCCAGCTCCCTAACCATTACACTACACCAGGGGTCTTCAACTCCAGGCCTCGAGGTCCACAGGGTTTGCAGGTATCTGCTCCAACCACGCACTACACCACCTGATTTCACTAATTAGCTCACTTCCTGGATCAAGGAGGTAAAGTAATTATTCGAAATCAGGTGGTGCAGTATGTGGTTGGAGCAAATACCTGCAGACACTGCGGACCTCGAGGCCTGGAGTTGAAGACCCCTGGTGTGCGCTGCCTGTCAGGGACGCGGTTCTAAACCCGTCTCTACCAGACCGGCCCTGGTCATCAGCCCCGATCGGGGGCGGCGTTTGGCTGTCTGCCCCAGGGGAAGGGGGGAGGGTGAGCCGGCTCGGGTCCGCCGTGAAGCACGTAAGGGAGTCTCCAGAACGTGGGTGGGAAGCTAAATGAGCTTGCCTCGTAGACACCAACGGCGGACTCGTGTGGGGAGGGTAAATCTAAATAAATAGAGGGTGTAATTGGCTACTAAATTTGGAGAAAAATTTTTGGAAAAAATCTGAAACCGTATCGGACCAGCCAAGATACGGTGCGTTAGACCGCTACGCTGCCTGCGAACCCGTGCTTTAGTCTTTGCAGACCGTGCGTGAAAGCGGTTGAGCGTGAGAGCGGTTGAGCGTGAAGGCGGTTGAGCGTGAGAGCGGTGGGTGCTCTGTGGGATAAGGGCTTCCTCCTCCTCCAGCCGAGCCGATCTCATTAAGGCCCTGTCCTGTAATCCTGGATCAGCTGCAGGGGGGGATCTCTCCTCTCAGGCCAGCAGCCCTTCAGCTCTTAATGGTTTAACTGGGGTCGCTCGGACTGGGAGTCACCTCGGCCGGCCTCTTCCAGGTGTAATAAAGCGCTGATTGAAAGGTAGAGCGTAACATCTGAAGATCAAAGAGCTCTTCAGGGACCACACACACACACACACACACACACTCACACACACACACACACACACACACACACACACACACACACACTCACACTCACCACACACACACACACACACACACACACACACACACACACACACACACACACACACACACACACACACACACACACACACACACACACACTCACACACACACACTCACACACACACACACACACACACACACTCACACACACACTCACACTCACACACACACTCACACACACACACACACACACACACACACACACACACACACACTCACACTCACACACACACACACACACACACTCACACACACACACACACACACTCACACACTCACACACTCACACACACACTCACACACACACACACACACACACACACACACACACTCAGCTGTGACGTAACCGCCGGAGTCGGGCAGCAGAGGGGTTTTCCCTGCTCTCTCGTTGCCCTGCACTCCTCCGCTGGTGCTGTCTGTGACCGCGCGTCATTGTGTTTCTGCACAAAGGAGGAAAAGCCTCTTCTGCTGGCCGTCTGTGTGGGGCCCGCTGTTGCCAGGGAAGAGTGTGTGACGGAGTCGTGCTTTTTGAGTTCTCTCTGGTTTTTTGGGGGGTTTTTATGCGTTGAGTGGACATCCCTTTGTGTGGCAGTGTAGACGGAGGGAAGTGGGATGGGAGCTCCTGTCTGGGACCTCTGAGGAGAGACAGAGAGAGAGAGAGAGAGAGAGAGCTGAGCTGAGCTGAGCTGAGCTGCCTGGCTCTGCCGAGGCTTAGGTGACATTGGATGAGTCAGACCCTGTGATCGGCTCTTTAAAAGCAGCAGCCAGGGCAGATGGCCAATCACACGGGCTCACCTTCAGAGACGGCAGGCCTGGCCCCGCCCCTGGCACTTTCCTCCGCAGATTTGGGCGGATGTGACTCACACAGAATGGTCATCAGTGTGGCTCTGTGGTTGTCAAACGCTGATAATCCAGGAGGAATGTGGAGCGCTGAGACAATGCGCCTCTCACCCCATGATCCTCGTCAGAGACCACCAATACGCCCACCGTGACGGAGAGAGGAGAGGAGAGGAGAGGAGAGGAGAGGAGGGGAGAGGAGAGGAGGAGAGAGGAGAGGAGAGGAGAGGAGAGGAGAGGAGAGGAGAGGAGAGGAGAGGAGGAGAGAGAGAGAGAGGAGAGGAGCGGAGCTCCTCGATTCTTGTGTTGTGTCTGGGTCTCCCCCTGGC